>CAMRHE010001729.1:0-44667 GCA_947044405.1 Leptodactylus fallax
GGAGAGAGGCTCCTGTGTGGTAATGGGATTATTATTATTATTATATGGAGAGGGGCTACTGTATGGTAATAGGATTATTATTATATGGAGAGAGGCCCTGTATGGTAATGGTATTATTATTATTATATGGAGATATGGTATGTATTATTATTATTATTATTATTATGTATTATTATTATTATTATTGGATTATTATTATATGGAGAGAGGCTCCTGTATGGTAATGGGATTATTATTATTATTATATGGAGAGAGGCTCCTGTATGGTAATGGGATTATTATTATTATTATTATATGAGATCTTTATTATTATTATATGGAGAGAGGCTCCTGTATGGTAATGGGATTATTATTATTGGGGGGGCCCGGGATTATTATTATTATTATTATTATTATTATTATTATTATTATTATTATTATTATTATATGGAGAGGGGCTCCTGTTTGGTAATGGGATTTTTATTATTATTATTATTATTATTATTATTATATGGAGAGAGGCTCCTGTATGGTAATGGGATTATTATTATATGGAGAGAGGCTCCTGTATGGTAATGGGATTATTATTATGTGGAGAGAGGCTCCTGTATGGTAGTGGGATTATTATTATATGGAGAGGGGCTCCTGTGTGGTAATGGGATTATTATTATTATTATATGGAGAGAGGCTACTGTATGGTAATGGGATTATTATTAGTATGGTGAGAGGCTCCTGTATGGTAATGGGATTATTATTATATGGAGAGAGGCTCCTGTATGGTAATGGGATTATTATTATTATTATATGGAGAGAGGGCTACTGTATGGTAATGGGATTATTATTATATGGAGAGCGGCTCCTGTATGGTAATGGGATTATTATTATTATTATATGGAGAGGGGCTCCTGTATGGTAATGGAATTATTATTATTATATGGAGAGAGGGGTCCTGTATGGTATTGGTATTATTATTATATGGAGAGAGGCTCCTGTATGGTAATGGGATTATTATTATGTGGAGAGAGGCTCCTGTATGGTAATGGGATTATTATTATATGGAGAGGGGCTCCTGTGTGGTAATGGGATTATTATTATTATTATTATATGGAGAGAGGCTACTGTATGGTAATGGGATTATTATTATATGGTGAGAGGCTCCTGTATGGTAATGGGATTATTATTATATGGAGAGAGGCTCCTGTGTGGTAATGGGATTATTATTATTATTATATGGAGAGAGGCTACTGTATGGTAATAGGATTATTATTATATGGAGAGAGGCTCCTGTATGGTAATGAAATTATTATTATTATATGGAGAGAGGGTCCTGTATGGTATTGGTATTATTATTATATGGAGAGGGGCTCCTGTGTGGTATTTTGATTATTATTATATGGTGAGGCTCCTGTATGGTAATGGGATTATTATATAACCAAAACCAAAATTCAGTGACAAGGCGTGTTATATAAATAGGGGGCATGGCATGTTAAAAGAGGAGTGTCCTAAAATAATCATTCGTTAGTTGTAACCTAGATAAAGTGCTTAATTGATCCTGATTTTTATTTGGGTCACGGTCGCCCAGCCCTTGGTAGACGTCACCTGTAAGACCGCAGATACCAGGGTGTTACACAATGGCAGATTATGTCATGTAGTAAATTCCACTCTGCTACATCTCTCCTGCTCTGGATTTCTGCGGCTCCTCCCTTTCCCAGTATCACTGTCTTTCCAGTTCTGCTCCTTCACATCCAGAGCAGTACATCATGGTGCAGACATGGCAGCAGCAGCAAAATCTTACCCGATATGGGAGCCTGGCGTCATTATACAGAGGGAAGAACCTGCGCGGCCGCATATGGTGGGTATATCGTGAGCCCTATGTCATGTATACTGGGGGAAAGTGAAGAGGAGTCCCCAAATAATCTGTGAGATCAGGGTGAGGTGCTTTGGTGGTGTATGGAGGAGAGGTGGTTCTATCTTCAGTAATTGTTGAGGAGCTTTGGTAGTGTATATTGCCGAGCTGTAGTCTTGTCAGTGACTAATAGTCTGACCACCTTGGTCGGTTTCTTTTAGATGTAGGAGTGATTGGTCATGTCTAGTCTGTGCGGAGAGGATACGTGTTACCTCCGGGGTATGTGTTTCCTCCACCATACGTGTTACCTCCGGGGAATGTCTTACATATCTTACAGCCTCCTTGTTCTGGTGTCTCTAGACCTTCTGTGGTCCTGACCAGGGCTGGGGAGTCAAAATTTGGGAAAAAAGGTACCGACTGCGACTTCCAGATAAAATAATTATTTGAAACTATATTCAGAACTATCGATATTGTACAATTACTTGTATATTTTGTTTCTGACTTACTTTTACATGAAGGCAATCCTTGTTTTTTAATGAATGAGAGGATTTTTACTGCGTCTGTCCGACCCCCAACTGTCAGCCATTTCTGAAAGAGTCGGAGCAGGAGTCTAAGTCGGTGCTTTGGCCTACCGACCCCACTGCCTGCCCTTGGTCCTCCCACATGACATGGGTTCCCCTGGACATTAGGGCATGTATGTGGTTCTAAAGTGGGTCATGGGGTCCCTGTAAACATTTGGAGTGTATATGATCCTATCTAGGTTTTTACTGTAGGGGTTAGAGCGCTGGGTTATTCATTGGTGGCGATACCCCTGGAGGATACGTCTGGAGATGTTCCTGATTTATCATAGATCTGTTGAGAACTACTGCTAAGGATTCTCCCAAATTCTCCTTACTGCCCACATGGGTTGGCTGGGGCCCACTAATGTGTTTCTCCTGGTCAGTGGTGGTCATGTGAAGGTTTAAGATCAGTGCCCCCATTGCAGAGGAGGAAATGGCCTCCAGCCTTCCCACACTGCCAAGAGGACATGCACAGATGAGGAAGGTGATTCCAGTAGATGACATCAGACGAGGCGCCCGCTGTGCCAACCACATACCTTCCATTATTACAGAACATGTCTCATTACAGGAAACAGAGAGGATTCAGCCCTAATGTCAAATACAACACACATAAAGAAGGCCTCTCGCGTTTCAGGCCCTGTAACCTAGATCATATGATAAAAGTGCTGAAAAATGAAGGCTAGACGTCCGATTATAGGCAGTTCTTTCTCCTTTGTGTGTTATGACTTTTTGTCTGCCTGCTCAGTGTAACATTAGCATCATTTCTTTTCTTCCCCTTGCTGTTGGGATCCTTAGGAAGCGTATTGTTGTGGTCCTCGGGGCTCTGCCTTAGGTCCTAGGTCTTTTCCTCTTAGTGTTGGGGTCCTCAGATCTCTCCTCTTCCCCTTGCTATTGGATTCCTCAGCGGTCGGATCTAGGTCCTCTCCCATTACTGTTGGTTTTCTCAGGATTTGGTCCTGGGTCCTCTCCTCTTCCCCTTACTGTTGGGGTCCTCACAGCTGTAAGTCCTTTCTTTGTTATCTTGTTGATGGGATCCTCAGAATGCAGTCCTGGGTCCTCTTCTCTTTCTTTTGCTGTTAGGTTCCTCATGATTCAGTCCCAGGTTCTCTACTCTTTATCCTAGTTGGGTTCCTAAGGGCTCAGTCCTAGATCCTCTCCTCGTTCCTTACCATTGGGATCCTCACGATTCATTCCTAGGTTCTCTGCTCTTCTCCTTGCTGTTGGGGTCTTCAGGGTTCAGCTCAGGTCTTCTCTTCTGCCCTTTCCATTGTTATCCTCAGGGTTTAGTCCTAGGTCCTCTCCTCTGTCTTTACTGTTAGGTCCTCAGGGTTTAGTTCTATGTTCTCTTATTCTTTTTGCTGTTGGGTTGCTAAGGGTTTGGTCCTAGGTCCTGTCCTCTTCCTCTTGCTGTAGGTGCCCTCAGGGTTTTGTCTTCGATCCTCTCTTTTTCCTCTTGCTATTGGGATCCATGGGGTTTGGTCCTAGGTCCTGTCCTCTTCCTCTTGCTGTAGGTGCCCTCAGGGTTTGGTCTTCGATCCTCTCTTTTTCCTCTTGCTATTGGGATCCATGGGGTTTGGTCCTAGGTCCTGTCCTTTTCCTTTTTGATGCTGTGTTCTTCAAGGTTCAGTCTTCTTTGCGGTTTGGTCCCTCAGGGGTCAGTCCTTGTATTCCCCATTTGGCCAAGTATCGGTAGTTTTGGCTTTTAGCACCAGCTATACATTGATGACACCGTTTATATACCCTGTGCTGTGACATCACTGCTGCATTACTATATAACCCCAGTGGTAGTCCTGTCTGCTGTTTCTCACAATATGTCTTCATTATCGAATGTCGAATCTTTCTAAAACGGACCTTCTTGTGTTTCGTCCTTTACCATCTGACCTAACCTTGGTATACAGCTTCTACACTTCTACAATTGGTTTAATTGCTGCAGTGTGATATGGTCTTTTATTACATCTTTTATTGTTAAGCACTGTATTTTTTTTTTTGTGTATATTAAACCTAAAACTTAATAAGATTCCTCTTAGCTGTAAATATCCCCACAATTCCGAAGAGAGTAAATACCGCTTAGTCTTATTACCTTTTTGGTTGCTATTCGTGCATGGTATGGGTTTATCGGTGTCTCATCTTACCGTAAGTGGCGGGTGGTGGCAGCGAGTTGTGTGTGGATGTGCAGCTAGCGGGGTCGCTTCACCCTTGTGAAGCCTAGTGTGATAGGTGAGTGTCCCCTCTATGGTCACATCCATGGTCCGTGTGTATGGTTATTAGGGTGTATGGATTCCTGACAGAATTGGTTGGCAGCAAGTGGGAAATATTTCTTATTAGAGTGATTCATGACATGGACCATTAAAAAATAGAATATGTTCTATTTTTGTCCTTTTTCACGGACGGACAGACCAATACAAGTTAGTGGGTCAGTTTTTATGGGTTGTTTTTCATCACCAAGCCGGTGGTCTCTCTCCCTAACCTCCTCTCCGAACTATCGACCTATTCCTCTCTATCGAACTATAAGATCAATGTTGCAGAATCTCTCTCCTCATTCATCCCATTTCATTGGACTCCCTCCTCTTTAAAGTACCTAGGGTTCAAATGTCTTCTCACCCCTCTGGTCTTTATTTAGCCAATTTTCCCACCCTCCTCCGATCCATTAAGGCCGATCTCGTAAGATGGACCCAGGGTACGTTCACCTGTTTTGTTAGGTGTTCCGTATTTAAAATTAATGTCCTCCCCCGGATTCTTTATGTCCTTCAGGCTCTCCCGATTTCCGTCCCTAGGGAATTCTTTTCTAAACTCTCTTCTCTTTTGACTAATTTCATATGGGCCAATAAACCTGCATGAATAGTGCAAACTGTTCTCTTCCGTTGGTGGGTGGCGTTGGACTTCTGAATATCCATGCATACTATGTCTCTGCTCACCTCTTCTGGGTGATTGACTGGCCTCGTAATGCTGATTCTAAGCTTTTGGTTGGTCTAGAAGCCTCATTCTCCACGATTCCCCTTGATTCGGCTCCCTTGCTGTCCGACATCCCTTGTGATCTGTGAATTGTGGCCCGTACCTTTGCTACCACCCACCTATTCCCCCGACCATTTCCTATGTTCTCAATAATCCGTTGTTTGCGCCTAGGACCAATGATCTTCTGTTCCATCATTGGGCTAGTTCATGCTGGCGCAGATCTGTAATGGTACAAGGCTGTCGACTCAGGCATTACATGATGAGGGTGGAAGCTGGTCCCCTAGGTTTCTCGAGAGCACATCAGTTATCTCATTTCTTGACATCTTTAGCTAATCCATCTGCGTATGCCCGCGCAAAAACAGACTTTCAGTCTCTGTGCTCTGGTACGTCCTATCCCTTATCTATGCCATGTTGGGATTCCCCTCAGAACCACCATCTTTCCTCCTCTATTGGAAGACGAACCTGGGATGACTTTCTCTGATGCCCATAGAACCAGGCTGTTTCTCCTCGCCCACAGCTCTTCCATATCCAGTAGTCTCCAGGAGTGTTCTCTCCGAGGTGCTCATGTGAGTGACATTCCTCTGAAGTCTTACAAGGTCTCCATTGTGAGTCACTAGATCAACTCTGCCCGAGTCTGTGTGCTGGCCTTGTGGAGACGTCCAGAACCCCCAGCCCCTCATACTCTGGTTCCAAAAAATTGACATACGCGTTTTCCTAAAGATGTGGCAATATAGGATATCTACCAAGATTCCATTATGTTATCAACCTAGGGGCACCTTGTGGGCCGACCTCCCCTTGGCAGGTACTCCCTTCCTCCCACTGCAGATTCCTTTTCCCCAACCCTTAACCCACTGATTATTCCTCCCAACCCCCCTTTTTCCTCCCTCTCTTCTCCGTTCTTTCTGTATTTCTCTCTCCTCTTTTTCTGCCTCTGTTTTGACTGTGCCCGGTGAGACGGACTGCTCGCCCCTATGTCCTAGGACCCTTCCTGCATGGAGCGTCTTTGCTCGCCCCTATGTCCTAGGACCCTTCCTGCATGGAGTGTCTTTGCTCGCCCCTATGTCCTATAACCCTTCCTGCATGGAGTGTCTTTGCTCGCCCCTATGTCCTAGGACCCTTCCTGCATGGAGTGTCTTTGCTCGCCCCTATGTCCTATAACCCTTCCTGCATGGAGTGTCTTTGCTCGCCCCTATGTCCTAGGACCCTTCCTGCATGGAGTGTCTTTGCTCGCCCCTATGTCCTATAACCCTTCCTGCATGGAGCGTCTTTGCTCGCCCCTATGTCCTAGGACCCTTCCTGCATGGAGTGTCTTTGCTCGCCCCTATGTCCTATAACCCTTCCTGCATGGAGCGTCTTTGCTCGCCCCTATGTCCTAGGACCCTTCCTGCATGGAGTGTCTTTGCTCGCCCCTATGTCCTAGGACCCTTCCTGCATGGAGCGTCTTTGCTCGCCCCTATGTCCTAGGACCCTTCCTGCATGGAGCGTCTTTGCTCGCCCCTATGTCCTAGGACCCTTCCTGCATGGAGCGTCTTTGCTCGCCCCTATGTCCTAGGACCCTTCCTGCATGGAGTGTCTTTGCTCGCCCCTATGTCCTATAACCCTTCCTGCATGGAGCGTCTTTGCTCGCCCCTATGTCCTAGGACCCTTCCTGCATGGAGTGTCTTTGCTCGCCCCTATGTCCTAGGACCCTTCCTGCATGGAGCGTCTTTGCTCGCCCCTATGTCCTAGGACCCTTCCTGCATGGAGCGTCTTTGCTCGCCCCTGTGTCCTAGGACCCTTCCTGCATGGAGCGTCTTTGCTCGCCCCTATGTCCTAGGACCCTTCCTGCATGGAGTGTCTTTGCTCGCCCCTATGTCCTATAACCCTTCCTGCATGGAGCGTCTTTGCTCGCCCCTATGTCCTAGGACCCTTCCTGCATGGAGCGTCTTTGCTCGCCCCTATGTCCTAGGACCCTTCCTGCATGGAGCGTCTTTGCTCGCCCCTATGTCCTAGGACCCTTCCTGCATGGAGCGTCTTTGCTCGCCCCTATGTCCTAGGACCCTTCCTGCATGGAGCGTCTTTGCTCGCCCCTATGTCCTAGGACCCTTCCTGCATGGAGCGTCTTTGCTCGCCCCTATGTCCTAGGACCCTTCCTGCATGGAGCGTCTTTGCTCGCCCCTATGTCCTAGGACCCTTCCTGCATGGAGCGTCTTTGCTCGCCCCTATGTCCTAGGACCCTTCCTGCATGGAGCGTCTTGCTTGTTGATCTTTGCCCCGTGCGTGCCGTCTATAAAGTATTAGAAAAACAAAACCGGGTAAGTGGGCTTGGTCAAAAGAAATCGACCGATGTTCATCTGTTTTTCAGAAAACTGCAGAAAAATAAGTAACAGACTGACACAAATTGGATGTTCAGACAATTTCTTCCGTTTTTGATGTGGCGTAGCCTTACCCTATAGTCATACGAGAACATCAGCCATGTGCCAGACGTCCATCACACCGCCGCATTATATACAATGTATGTGTATAGGGGTGTATACATTGTGTGTGATATAGGGAGATTAGATTGTCAGCTCCTGGGGTCGGGGATGATGGGAGTGATACATTGTGTGTGATATAGGGAGATTAGATTGTCAGCTCCTGGGGTCAGGGATGATGGGAGTGATACATTGTATGTGATATAGGGAGATTAGATTGTCAGCTCCTGGGGTCAGGGATGATGGGAGTGATACATGGTGTGTGTGATATAGAGATTAGATTGTCAGCTCCTGGGGTCAGGGATGATGGGAGTGATACATTGTGTGTGATATAGGGAGATTAGATTGTCAGCTCCTGGGGTCAGGGATGATGGGAGTGATACATTGTATGTGTGATATAGATATTAGATTGTCAGCTCCTGGGGTCAGGGATGATGGGAGTGATACATTGTGTGTGATATAGGGAGATTAGATTGTCAGCTCCTGGGTCAGGGATGATGGGAGTGATACATGGTATGTGATATAGAGATTAGATTGTCAGCTCCTGGGGTCGGGGATGATGGGAGTGATACATGGTATGTGATATAGGGAGATTAGATTGTCAGCTCCTGGGTCAGGGATGATGGGAGTGATACACTGTGTGTGATATAGGGAGATTAGATTGTCAGCTCCTGGGGTCGGGGGATGATGGGAGTGATACATTGTGTGTGATATAGGGAGATTAGATTGTCAGCTCCTGGGGTCGGGGATGATGGGAGTGATACATGGTGTGTGATATAGAGATTAGATTGTCAGCTCCTGGGTCAGGGATGATGGGAGTGATACATGGTGTGTGATATAGAGAGATTAGATTGTCAGCTCCTGGGGTCAGGGATGATGGGAGTGATACATTGTATGTGTGATATAGAGATTAGATTGTCAGCTCCTGGGGTCAGGGATGATGGGAGTGATACATGGTGTGTGATATAGGGAGATTAGATTGTCAGCTCCTGGGGTCAGGGATGATGGGAGTGATACATTGTGTGTGATATAGGGAGATTAGATTGTCAGCTCCTGGGGTCAGGGATGATGGGAGTGATACACTGTGTGTGATATAGGGAGATTAGATTGTCAGCTCCTGGGGTCAGGGATGATGGGAGTGATACATGGTGTGTGATATAGAGATTAGATTGTCAGCTCCTGGGGTCAGGGATGATGGGAGTGATACATTGTGTGTGTGATATAGGGAGATTAGATTGTCAGCTCCTGGGGTCGGGGATGATGGGAGTGATACATTGTGTGTGATATAGGGAGATTAGATTGTCAGCTCCTGGGGTCGGGGATGATGGGAGTGATACATGGTGTGTGATATAGAGATTAGATTGTCAGCTCCTGGGTCAGGGATGATGGGAGTGATACATGGTGTGTGATATAGAGAGATTAGATTGTCAGCTCCTGGGGTCAGGGATGATGGGAGTGATACATTGTGTGTGATATAGGGAGATTAGATTGTCAGCTCCTGGGGTCAGGGATGATGGGAGTGATACACTGTGTGTGATATAGGGAGATTAGATTGTCAGCTCCTGGGGTCGGGGATGATGGGAGTGATACATGGTGTGTGATATAGAGATTAGATTGTCAGCTCCTGGGTCAGGGATGATGGGAGTGATACATGGTGTGTGATAAGGGGATTAGATTGTCCGCTCCTGGGGTCGGGGGTGGAGGGGGATGTTAAATGGTGTGATATAGAGATTAGATTGTCAGCTCCTGGGGTCAGGGATGATGGGAGTGATACATGGTGTGTGATATAGGGAGATTAGATTGTCAGCTCCTGGGTCAGGGATGATGGGAGTGATACATTGTGTGTGATATAGGGAGATTAGATTGTCAGCTCCTGGGGTCAGGGATGATGGGAGTGACAGGTATGTGAAAGAGAAGAGGGGCCCCTGGGGCAGGGAGATGGGCTGTGTGATATAGAGATTAGATTGTCAGCTCCTGGGGTCAGGGATGATGGGAGTGATACATTGTATGTGATATAGAGATTAGATTGTCAGCTCCTGGGGTCAGGGATGATGGGAGTGATACATTGTGTGTGATATAGGGAGATTAGATTGTCAGCTCCTGGGGTCAGGGATGATGGGAGTGATACATTGTGTGTGATATAGGGAGATTAGATTGTCAGCTCCTGGGGTCAGGGATGATGGGAGTGATACATTTTGTATGTGATATAGGGAGATTAGATTGTCAGCTCCTGGGGTCAGGGATGATGGGAGTGATACATGGTATGTGATATAGAGATTAGATTGTCAGCTCCTGGGGTCAGGGATGATGGGAGTGATACATTGTGTGTGATATAGGGAGATTAGATTGTCAGCTCCTGGGGTCAGGGATGATGGGAGTGATACATTGTGTGTGATATAGGGAGATTAGATTGTCAGCTCCTGGGGTCAGGGATGATGGGAGTGATACATTGTGTGTGATATAGAGATTAGATTGTCAGCTCCTGGGGTCAGGGATGATGGGAGTGATACATTGTGTGTGATATAGAGATTAGATTGTCAGCTCCTGGGGTCAGGGATGATGGGAGTGATACATTGTGTGTGATATAGGGAGATTAGATTGTCAGCTCCTGGGGTCAGGGATGATGGGAGTGATACACTGTGTGTGATATAGGGAGATTAGATTGTCAGCTCCTGGGTCAGGGATGATGGGAGTGATACATTGTATGTGATATAGGGAGATTAGATTGTCAGCTCCTGGGGTCAGGGATGATGGGAGTGATACATGGTGTGTGTGATATAGAGATTAGATTGTCAGCTCCTGGGGTCAGGGATGATGGGAGTGATACATTGTGTGTGATATAGGGAGATTAGATTGTCAGCTCCTGGGGTCAGGGATGATGGGAGTGATACATGGTATGTGATATAGAGAGATTAGATTGTCAGCTCCTGGGGTCAGGGATGATGGGAGTGATACATTGTGTGTGATATAGGGAGATTAGATTGGCAGCTCCTGGGGTCAGGGATGATGGGAGTGATATATGGTGTGTGATATAGAGATTAGATTGTCAGCTCCTGGGTCAGGGATGATGGGAGTGATACACTGTGTGTGATATAGGGAGATTAGATTGTCAGCTCCTGGGTCAGGGATGATGGGAGTGATACATTGTATGTGATATAGGGAGATTAGATTGTCAGCTCCTGGGGTCAGGGATGATGGGAGTGATACATGGTGTGTGTGATATAGAGATTAGATTGTCAGCTCCTGGGGTCAGGGATGATGGGAGTGATACATTGTGTGTGATATAGGGAGATTAGATTGTCAGCTCCTGGGGTCAGGGATGATGGGAGTGATACATGGTGTGTGTGATATAGAGATTAGATTGTCAGCTCCTGGGGTCAGGGATGATGGGAGTGATACATTGTGTGTGATATAGGGAGATTAGATTGTCAGCTCCTGGGGTCAGGGATGATGGGAGTGATACATGGTATGTGATATAGAGAGATTAGATTGTCAGCTCCTGGGGTCAGGGATGATGGGAGTGATACATGGTGTGTGATATAGAGATTAGATTGTCAGCTCCTGGGTCAGGGATGATGGGAGTGATACATTGTGGCTCTGCAGACTTTCCTAGATGAGGTTTCTGCAGTTGTTTGTCTTCTTTTGGCCGCTCCCTCCTGCCCCCGGGTTTTCCACCTTCCTTACAGTCCCGGCAGGTTCACATGGATCTGTTGCATTTTTAGCCTGTGTCTCCCCGCCTCGAGTCTGAGTCACTAACTCTACATATTGTGCCTCGCGCCTCCTTCCTATCCAGACACTCTCCTCCGGCCCATGCTGCCTCCTCGGCTCCCATCTCCTTCGTTCTTCCTCCTTACTAATGGAAGTTCTTCTTCCCAGGACCAAGCTGGTTGGCTGGAGGGACAAGGTCTGCAGGATGGCGAGCGACAACGTCAGGTCACCGCACTCCCTCATGGACCTGGACTTCCAGTGTAAGTGATGACCCTCAGCAGATCCAAAGCCGGGGTGTATAGACTGCTCTATAGGACCCCAAGATTGTATATAGACTGGTCTATAGGGCCCAGTATTTTTTTGTTTGCTGTAGAATTATTAATATTGTATAATTAGATGTATAGATTGTTACATGTTTACTATCATAGGAATCAATCACTGGATTATTAATTATATTATAAAATTATTAATATATAATTAGATGTATAGTTTTACATATTTACTATCAGGGATCAGTCACTGGATTGTTCATGAATTAGAGGATCTTTACTGCTTCTGACTGACCATGGCTGTCAGCCATTTGTAAAGAAGTCAGAGCAGACGTATAGAGCCCAGTATAGGTGGTATATGGGGTGCAGTATAGAGCCCGGTATAGGTGGTATATGGGGTGTAGTATAGAGCCCGGTATAGGTGGTATATGGGGTGCAGTATAGAGCCCGGTATAGGTGGTATATGGGGTGCAGTATAGAGCCCGGTATAGGTGGTATATGGGGTGCAGTATAGAGCCTGGTATAGGTGGTGTATGGGGTGTAGTATAGAGCCCGGTATAGGTGGTATATGGGGTGCAGTATAGAGCCTGGTATAGGTGGTGTATGGGGTGTAGTATAGAGCCTGGTATAGGTGGTGTATGGGGTGTAGTATAGAGCCCGGTATAGGTGGTATATGGGGTGCAGTATAGAGCCTGGTATAGGTGGTGTATGGGGTGTAGTATAGAGCCTGGTATAGGTGGTGTATGGGGTGTAGTATAGAGCCCGGTATAGGTGGTGTATGGGGTGTAGTATAGAGCCCGGTATAGGTGGTGTATGAGGTGTAGTATAGAGCCCGGTATAGGTGGTTATGAGGTGCAGTATAGAGCCCAGTATAGGTGGTGTATGAGGTGTAGTATAGAGCCCGGTATAGGTGGTGTATGAGGTGTAGTATAGAGCCCGGTATAGGTGGTATATGGGGTGTAGTATAGAGCCCCGTATAGGTGGTGTATGGGGTGTAGTATAGATCCCCGTATAGGTGGTGTATGAGGTGTAGTATAGAGCCTGGTATAGGTGGTTATGAGGTGTAGTATAGAGCCCCGTATAGGTGGTGTATGAGGTGTAGTATAGAGCCCGGTATAGGTGGTGTATGGGGTGCAGTATAGAGCCTGGTATAGGTGGTGTATGAGGTGTAGTATAGAGCCTGGTATAGGTGGTGTATGGGGTGTAGTATAGAGCCTGGTATAGGTGGTGTATGGGGTGTAGTATAGAGCCCCGTATAGGTGGTGTATGGGGTGTAGTATAGAGCCCCGTATAGGTGGTTAATGGGGTGTAGTCTAGAGCCCCGTATAGGTGGTGTATGGGGTGCGGTATAGAGCCCGGTATAGGTGGTGTATGGGGGTGTAGTATAGAGCCCGGTATAGGTGGTGTATGGGGTGTAGTATAGAGCCTGGTATAGGTGGTGTATGGGGTGTAGTATAGAGCCCCGTATAGGTGGTGTATGGGGTGTAGTATAGAGCCCGGTATAGGTGGTATATGGGGTGTAGTATAGAGCCCCGTATAGGTGGTGTATGAGGTGCGGTATAGAGCCCGGTATAAGTGGTGTATGGGGTGTAGTATAGAGCCCCGTATAGGTGGTGTATGGGGTGCGGTATAGAGCCCGGTATAAGTGGTGTATGGGGTGTAGTATAGAGCCCCGTATAGGTGGTGTATGGGGTGTAGTATAGAGCCCGGTATAGGTGGTGTATGGGGTGCAGTATAGAGCCCGGTATAGGTGGTGTATGGGGTGTAGTATAGAGCCCAGTATAGGTGGTTATGAGGTGTAGTATAGAGCCCCGTATAGGTGGTGTATGAGGTGCGGTATAGAGCCCGGTATAAGTGGTGTATGGGGTGTAGTATAGAGCCCCGTATAGGTGGTGTATGGGGGGTGGTATAGAGCCCCGTATAGGTGGTGTATGGGGTGTAGTATAGAGCCCCGTATAGGTGGTGTATGAGGTGTAGTATAGAGCGTGGTATAGGGGTGTATGGGGTGTAGTATAGAGCCCGGTATAGGTGGTGTATGGGGGGTAGTATAGAGCCCGGTATAGGTGGTGTATGGGGGGCGGGTATAGAGCCCGGTATAGGTGGTGTATGAGGTGCGGGGGGGGTATAGAGCCCGGTATAAGTGGTGTATGGGGTGCGGTATAGAGCCCAGTAAAGGTGGTGTATGGGGTGTAGTATAGAGCCCGGATAAGTGGTGTTTGGGGTTTTGTATAAGTGGTGTATGGGGTGTAGTATAGAGCCCGGTATAAGTGGTGTATGGGGTGCGGTATAGAGCCCGGTATAGGTGGTTATGAGGTGTAGTATAGAGCCCCGTATAGGTGGTGTATGGGGTGCGGTATAGAGCCCGGTATAGGTGGTGTATGGGGTGCGGTATAGAGCCCAGTAAAGGTGGTGTATGGGGTGTAGTATAGAGCCCGGTATAAGTGGTGTATGGGGTGCGGTAGAGCCCGGTATAAGTGGTGTATGGGGGGCGGTTTGGGGCCCGGTGAAGGGGGTTTTGGGGGGGGTGTTGGGGGGGTATAGGTGGTGTATGGGGTGTAGTATAGAGCCCGGTATAAGTGGTGTATGGGGTGTAGTATAGAGCCCGGTATAAGTGGTGTATGGGGTGCGGTATAGAGCCCAGTAAAGGTGGGGTTATGGGGTGTAGTATAGAGCCCCGTATAGGTGGTGTATGGGGTGCGGTATAGAGCCCGGTATAGGTGGTGTATGGGGTGCGGTATAGAGCCCAGTAAAGGTGGTGTATGGGGTGTGGTATAGAGCCCGGTATAAGTGGTGTTGGGGGGGGGGTGAGGCCCGGGTAAAAGGTGGTGGGGGGGGTGGGGTGGTCCCGGTATATTTGTGGTGTATGGGGTGTAGTATAGAGCCCCGTATGGTGGTGTATGGGGTGGGGTGTGGGGGGGGGGATAGGTGGTGTATGGGGTGCGGGATATAGAGCCCAGTAAAGGTGGTGTATGGGGTGGTAGTATAGAGCCCGGTATAAGTGGTGTATGGGGTGTAGTATAGAGCCCGGTATAAGTGGTGTATGGGGTGCGGTATAGAGCCCGGTATAAGTGGTGTATGGGGTGCGGTATAGAGCCCAGTAAAGGTGGTGTATACAGCTCCTGTATCATGTACCAGGCCTCTTGTCGGCGGTATGTTGTGTTTGGCTGCAGCAGTAGGCGGTATGTGCTGTACAGGTTGCAGGGTGGAGTATTCATACCAGGATGGGATTGGCACATTGAGTAACACAGATACTGAGCAGACGCCTTCTGTCCGGGTACAGTCACATGTGCAGGGACAGGAGAGGAGTCTTCCAAACATCATCATCTTAATTGTTCCCTATTATTGTATGGAGGTGGCACCAGGCAGGGAGTCCTGTACAGGAACATAAACAGGGCGCGGGACAGGAAGGATTGTCATGTGGACACAGGCAGAAGAGTATCTGTCTATAGGAGCAGTATAAGCCGTACACTCCACAGAGCGTAGTTTTACAGAAGTATCTGACTATAAATGTGCTATAAAGCATAGAGGAGCGTTCTAGCAGAATGTGTCTATAGGAGCGCCATCAGCCATCTACTCCATAGAGCGGATCTTTATACAAAGGTCTGTCTATAGACGTGCTATAAAACTAAAAACCGACAATTGGTGTAAATCAGAATGTACAGCCCCCCTCCCCTTCCAGCCCCCAAAATCCTTTCCAGTTTTTAATACAACAAAATTTTCACAAGGCACTGTATGAGTGTGGTAGGGACACAGGGGTCAGGAGTTGTCTGGGGTCTTGCCTGCTGTCTTGTCCCCAGCTGAACCGAGCATGCTTGTCTATGCAGGGGGGTTGGGGAATAGCTGTCGGCGCCGGGGCACCTGTAGCTGGTGGTTCAGCATTGTGTCCCAGGCTGCACAGGCTCGTTTTACCACAATTACTAAATGCTGACGCCCATAGCCTGAAGGACGAGAGGTCTCGACGGGCTCAGATTTCTGGCTTCGCTGTGATTTTTGGGGAGGGTCCTTTGCGGCTGATTTTCCCCCTCTTGATGACGACTTTCTTCTCTTTTGCTGCAGCTTTGGCTGCTCAGGAGCTAAATATGAAGCAGATGGAACTGGATTCAGCCACAGCCAAACTGGATGAAATCAGACGGGAACTGGAAAAGGGAAAGTTGCCCTCTGTCCCCAGCAAAGCGGAGGTAATACAGCGCTGGTATGGAGGGGCCCTTGCTGGTCGTTCTGCAGCCACACAAGTGTCTAACCTCCCTCATGTCTCTCCACAGAGCTTGGAAGTGCCCAGTCTTCAGAACTCCAGCCTCTCCCTGTCGCCATCCCTCACCCGCCGGTCTGTGCCAACTCCAACATCACTCAGTCCGACGTCACCCCTGCACTCCAGCAGGCCCAGACCAGAGGCTTCCTTAGCTTCACTGCCCCCTTCTCTGACCATGAATACCACATCTACTGTACCTGCCGTATCCTTCAGCTCCTCCCCGAGCTTTACACGCAGGTCCCTATCTTCTGATGGTGGTGACCCCTATATGACTGTCCCATCCCGACCATCCTGGGGTCGCCCCTCCTCCCCTCGTCTCCAGTACTATGAGCGCCCTCCATCATCCACAACATCTCGTCTGTCTTCTGGCTCCTATGATTACGGCAGTATGCCCCGGTCAGCCTCCCCTGTTCCTGATGGACCTCCCATGGGCATGTACCCAGAATGGGCTCAACCTCAGAGGCCCCCTCTAGCCTACGAGGCTCCTCTAGGATTCTCCCAGCCACGCATGTCCGGTAATTATTGCTGCAGTGAATGTGATGAAAGGAGATGATTACTCTCACCTTCCGGAATTACAGTCGGATAGGAGTTGTAATCATTAATGAGATATTCTGCACTGGCAAGGACAGACTGCTGCCAGTGTTGTTGTAGGCTCGGGCACCCTGGGGCCAGTATCTAACAAATCTTTGTGCCATTATCTTCTCCACAGATGATGTTGGCTCTCTCCGCCGCCGCCCCCAGCGGAGTTGGAATGAGTCTGACCTGGACGCTGTGTACGACAAGAAGACCCTGCAGGAAAGTGAGTGAAGCCTCATGAGAGCGGCTGTAGCTCCAGCAGGTCCCTCTCTCCATCTCACACTTTACATTTACTCCTCACAGGGTCTGATCGAGCATCTATGGGGGGAGTCCCTGTCATGAAGGCCTGGAGAGAGAGCAGCCTGGACCCAGCCCCAGTGAAGAGCAAGGTGAGTGAGGGTGCAGGACCAAACAGAATATATTGGGGGATGGACCTGTCAAAAGTGTGTGCTCATTCACACTGGGTGAAAGGTAATTCACAAACACAGCACTTGTGTAAATTGAGCCCAATGGCCCGAGGCATTTGCACATGCATCTGCTAACCACTAGTTAGTTGTGAGTCATTGTACGTGGCGCCCCGGGCCTGAGTATAACAGAACGTTCTACAAACAAAGGGCAGAACGTTCTGTCTGTACAAGAAAAACTGCTCCTAGTTGTACTGTACTATGTGTGTGTAAAGGGGAGGGTTAGTGCATTCCAGAAAAACCCTCACACTGGAGGAGGCGCTTGTGAGTCCACAGTTACTAGAGGAGACTTGTGAGACCACAGTTACTAGAGGAGACTTGTGAGACCACAGTTACTAGAGGAGACTTGTGAGTCCACAGTTACTAGGGGAGACTTGTGAGTCCACAGTTACTAGAGGAGACTTGTGAGACCACAGTTACTAGAGGAGACTTGTGAGTCCACCGTTACTAGAGGAGACTTGTGAGTCCACAGTTACTAGAGGAGACTTGTGAGTCCACAGTTACTAGAGGAGACTTGTGAGTCCACAGTTACTAGGGGAGACTTGTGAGTCCACAGTTACTAGAGGAGACTTGTGAGTCCACCGTTACTAGAGGAGACTTGTGAGACCACAGTTACTAGAGGAGACTTGTGAGTCCACCGTTACTAGAGGAGACTTGTGAGACCACAGTTACTAGAGGAGACTTGTGAGTCCACAGTTACTAGAGGAGACTTGTGAGACCACAGTTACTAGAGGAGACTTGTGAGTCCACAGTTACTAGAGGAGACTTGTGAGTCCACAGTTACTAGAGGAGACTTGTGAGACCACAGTTACTAGAGGAGACTTGTGAGACCACAGTTACTAGAGGAGACTTGTGAGACCACCGTTACTAGAGGAGACTTGTGAGACCACCGTTACTAGAGGAGACTTGTGAGACCACAGTTACTAGAGGAGACTTGTAAGTCCACAGTTACTAGAGGATACTTGTGAGTCCACAGTTACTAGAGGAGACTTGTGAGACCACAGTTACTAGAGGAGACTTGTGAGACCACAGTTACTAGAGGAGACTTGTGAGTCCACAGTTACTAGAGGAGACTTGTGAGACCACAGTTACTAGAGGAGACTTGTGAGACCACAGTTACTAGAGGAGACTTGTGAGACCACCGTTACTAGAGGAGACTTGTGAGACCACAGTTACTAGAGGAGACTTGTGAGTCCACAGTTACTAGAGGAGACTTGTGAGTCCACAGTTACTAGAGGAGACTTGTGAGTCCACAGTTACTAGAGGAGACTTGTGAGTCCACAGTTACTAGAGGAGACTTGTGAGTCCACAGTTACTAGAGGAGACTTGTGAGTCCACAGTTACTAGAGGAGACTTGTGAGTCCACAGTTACTAGAGGAGGCTCTTGTGAGTCCACAGTTACTAGAGGAGACTTGTGAGTCCACAGTTACTAGAGGAGACTTGTGAGTCCACAGTTACTAGAGGAGACTTGTGAGTCCACAGTTACTAGAGGAGACTTGTGAGTCCACAGTTACTAGAGGAGACTTGTGAGACCACAGTTACTAGAGGAGACTTGTGAGTCCACAGTTACTAGAGGAGACTTGTGAGTCCACAGTTACTAGAGGAGACTTGTGAGACCACAGTTACTAGAGGAGACTTGTGAGTCCACAGTTACTAGAGGAGACTTGTGAGACCACAGTTACTAGAGGAGACTTGTGAGACCACAGTTACTAGAGGAGACTTGTGAGACCACAGTTACTAGAGGAGACTTGTGAGTCCACAGTTACTAGAGGAGACTTGTGAGACCACCGTTACTAGAGGAGACTTGTGAGACCACAGTTACTAGAGGAGACTTGTGAGTCCACAGTTACTAGAGGAGACTTGAGACCACAGTTACTAGAGGAGACTTGTGAGTCCACAGTTACTAGAGGAGACTTGTGAGACCACAGTTACTAGAGGAGACTTGTGAGACCACAGTTACTAGAGGAGACTTGTGAATCCACAGTTACTAGAGGAGACTTGAGACCACAGTTACTAGAGGCTCTTGTGAGTCCACAGTTACTAGAGGAGACTTGTGAATCCACAGTTACTAGAGGAGACTTGTGAGTCCACAGTTACTAGAGGAGACTTGTGAATCCACAGTTACTAGAGGAGGCTCTTGTGAGTCCACAGTTACTAGAGGAGACTTGTGAGTCCACAGTTACTAGAGGAGACTTATGAGTCCACAGTTACTAGAGGAGACTTGTGAATCCACAGTTACTAGAGGAGGCTCTTGTGAGTCCACAGTTACTAGAGGAGACTTGTGAATCCACAGTTACTAGAGGAGGCTCTTGTGAGTCCACAGTTACTAGAGGAGACTTGTGAGTCCACAGTTACTAGAGGAGACTTATGAGTCCACAGTTACTAGAGGAGACTTGTGAGTCCACCGTTACTAGAGGAGACTTGTGAGTCCACCGTTACTAGAGGAGACTTGTGAGTCCACCGTTACTAGAGGAGACTTGTGAGACCACAGTTACTAGAGGAGGCTCTTGTGAGACCACAGTTACTAGAGGAGACTTGTGAGGCCACCGTTACTAGAGGAGACTTGTGAGGCCACCGTTACTAGAGGAGACTTGTGAGACCACAGTTACTAGAGGAAACTTGTGAGGCCACCGTTACTAGAGGAGACTTGTGAGACCACAGTTACTAGAGGAGACTTGTGAGACCACCGTTACTAGAGGAGACTTGTGAGGCCACCGTTACTAGAGATGGTTCTTATGAGTTCACAATCACAATGTTTATACTGCTTGGGTCTGAACCATATTGTTTCATAACTCATTTCATTCCCTCTTCCCTCAGGGCGATGTCTCCGTCTCCACCACCCTCCCTCGGGGCTACAAGTACTCTTCAATGGACCGTAGTCCTCAGGGACCAGATCCCGGTTGGAAGACTGGCACAGGAACATTGCCCAGATCTCTTCCTTCTCAGCAACCCATCTCTCGCATTCCTGTCCCTCCACCTGGAGGTCGGGGCCAGCCACACAGACCCCTGCCACTCTCCATGATCTTCCGTCTGCAAAATGCATTTTGGGAGCACCAGGCTCCACCCCAAATGTATTCATCCATTCCAATTAATATGCCACCTGCCGCACAAGTGACTATTCCTGTAGTACCTGACATTCCCAATCCTGTTGCATCAGCTGTGACACCACAAGCAGTTGAAGAGGTTCCCCGACCTCTAAGCCCCACTCGCCTTCAGCCACAACTGCCCCCTTCATTAGCAGAGGTGCAGAGAGTTCTGGAAGATATTCCTCGACCACTGCGAAGACGAGGATCCCAGGAACATACTGCACTTGCCGCACCTCTTCCTACAGACCGACGGCAATATCGGCAAATCATGGGACGACTCTTTGGAAGAGCGGCTCCTAAATCCTCTTCTGCTCCAGAACATACAAAAACTGAGGAAAAACTTCAAGGATCTGGAAACAAAGCTAATCCCTCCTTAGAGGAACAAGCTGCGGAGCCTGACATTATCTCCAGGATGAACCCCATCCCTGAGGAACCAAGGCCAGAAGGAAAGCAAGAAGGCTCCACCTATAAGCCTAGCACCACTCCTGAGGACCCCGTCTGCATCTTCTTGGAGGCATCAGAATCCAGGGTGGGGGCCACTGCTCTGCTGTCGCCTGAGGTGGAATTCAGTGTCCCAGTTGTGGTCAGCGGAGGTCAAACCCCGGTAAGAGACTGGTGACTGAGAAGAAGCCCCACTGACGTCTGGTCGCCTCCACTGCCCTACTGTGAATCCTTTGTGTTGACTACTGGTAGTTAAAGCAGAAAACTTGTCTGGTCGTTAACATGAGATTAACGATTTTGGACACAACATACTTTTATAAAACATCGTTTCCCAACCTTTTCAGACTCAGGGCGCCCCAGATTTGATGTGTTCTTATTTTATCCCAGTTTTTGAATTTACAACTGAACAGAAATTTATTTCACTTGTTTTAGAAATTTAGAAAAACACATTAAAACTGCATCACAACCGGACTGTGTGCATGCACACTCAAATCTACACCATCCTATACTTCCCATCCAGCACATATCAAAATTCACCTTTCACCATCACCATGCTCCCCCACACGCAGTATATGGTTTCCCAGTGGTCCAAAGACACATAACCATACTCCCCGGTGGTCCCCAGACACATAACCATACTCCCCGGTGGTCCCCAGACACCTAATCGTGCTTCCCAGTAGGCCCCAGACACATAACCATACTCCCCGGTGGTCCCCAGACACCTAATCGTGCTTCCCAGTAGGCCCCAGACACATAACCATACTCCCCGGTGGTCCCCAGACACCTAATCGTGCTTCCCAGTAGGCCCCAGACACCTAATAGTGCTTCCCAGTAGGCCCCAGACACCTAATCGTGCTTCTCAGTAGGCCCCAGACACCTAATCGTGCTTCCCAGTAGGCCCCAGACACCTAATCGTGCTTCCCAGTAGGCCCCAGACACCTAATCGTGCTTCCCAGTAGGCCCCAGACACCTAATAGTGCTTCCCAGTAGGCCCCAGACACCTAATAGTGCTTCCCAGTAGGCCCCAGACACCTAATAGTGCTTCCCAGTAGGCCCCAGACACCTAATCGTGCTTCCCAGTAGGCCCCAGACACCTAATAGTGCTTCCCAGTAGGCCCCAGACACCTAATCGTGCTTCCCAGTAGGCCCCAGACACCTAATAGTGCTTCCCAGTAGGCCCCAGACACCTAATCGTGCTTCCCAGTAGGCCCCAGACACCTAATAGTGCTTCCCAGTAGGCCCCAGACACCTAATCGTGCTTCCCAGTAGGCCCCAGACACCTAATAGTGCTTCCCAGTAGGCCCCAGACACCTAATAGTGCTTCCCAGTAGGCCCCAGACACCTAATAGTGCTTCCCAGTAGGCCCCAGACACCTAATAGTGCTTCCCAGTAGGCCCCAGACACCTAATCGTGCTTCCCAGTAGACCCCAGACACCTAATCGTGCTTCCCAGTAGGCCCCAGACACCTAATAGTGCTTCCCAGTAGGCCCCAGACACCTAATAGTGCTTCCCAGTAGGCCCCAGACACCTAATAGTGCTTCCCAGTAGGCCCCAGACACCTAATAGTGCTTCCCAGTAGGCCCCAGACACCTAATCGTGCTTCCCAGTAGGCCCCAGACACCTAATCGTGCTTCCCAGTAGGCCCCAGACACCTAATCGTGCTTCCCAGTAGGCCCCAGACACCTAATCGTGCTTCCCAGTAGGCCCCAGACACCTAATCGTGCTTCCCAGTAGGCCCCAGACACCTAATAGTGCTTCCCAGTAGGCCCCAGACACCTAATAGTGCTTCCCAGTAGGCCCCAGACACCTAATCGTGCTTCCCAGTAGGCCCCAGACACCTAATCGTGCTTCCCAGTAGGCCCCAGACACCTAATCGTGCTTCCCAGTAGGCCCCAGACACCTAATCGTGCTTCCCAGTAGGCCCCAGACACCTAATCGTGCTTCCCAGTAGGCCCCAGACACCTAATCGTGCTTCCCAGTAGGCCCCAGACACCTAATAGTGCTTCCCAGTAGGCCCCAGACACCTAATCGTGCTTCCCAGTAGGCCCCAGACACCTAATCGTGCTTCCCAGTAGGCCCCAGACACCTAATCATGCTTCCCAGTAGGCCCCAGACACCTAATAGTGCTTCCCAGTAGGCCCCAGACACCTAATCGTGCTTCCCAGTAGGCCCCAGACACCTAATAGTGCTTCCCAGTAGGCCCCACCCTGTAGTTCTGCTATATAAATTAAAAAAGAGCAATGTCTCTGCTGCTCTTGTCTGCAGCTGGATGCATCAGGTCTTTACCAGACATCACTAGTTGATGTTTGAGTGGTAGAGTAGGAAGCTAAAGGCCGATGTGGTTGAAGAGGACATATGGCCGTTTTTTCCCGGTGCTGAGGCGTGTGCCACTTACACACTACAGGACTCATTCCAGGTGACACATGTAGATACCATGTAATGGTTGCCAAAATTAATATTGAATGATGTGACCTTTGCTTTGTTTTAGGAACTTCGCTCAGCTTTGCGAGGTCGTAATTCTCCACTCAAGGTTCGGCCCCAACGGGCTCGGCTGGACCCCCTCATTCTGCTGCTTGATGGAGCTCTTAACTGGAGAGCTGGATGTGGTCACCCAGGCTCTAAGGGAGGTAGGTTATGTGATGGCTTATTTTTATTGCAGCACGGATGGCTTTGTTACAGGGTAATCCATAAGGACCTGTGGGTGGTTTAGTGTCCCAAATTGCTGTGACAGATTCCCTTTAAAACATCTCCATAAGTCGAAGCACTGATAGAGCAACATGTCAGCTCAGGAAATGTGTGGGATACTTAGCCGTCATCTTGTGGAGCAGATCCGTCTGTGTACATTGGAGACTTCACCATCATCTTTACGTGCATATCTATACATTTATATTGGAAGCTTCAGCACCTTCTTCAGGAGTGGATCTCTCCATATGCATCAAAGATTTCACCTCATCTTCAGGAGTGTAGCAATTCCACAAGACAGAAGAACTGGACTTCACGGTAATGCAGTCTCCTTTCCCAGGTACGAACAGGGCGTCCTGGTATTCTGATATCCCCAGGGCTTACAGTAGGGTTAAATTATACAACAACCAAACTATCGAATAAACGTAAAATGTGAAGGATTTATTACGACTCTAATGTGACCCTAGATCTATCTCTAAATGCTGACCACAAGATCTGCCTAATGGAAAAATCTGCAGACCCTAACACTAACAGTACTATCTGTAGGACCCTGAGACAGGAAAAGCAAACTTAATAGGCCTAAACCTCAGCAACTAGTAGAGACAAGGAACTGAGTACCAACAAATAGAACACAAGAAGCAATAGCAAGACTCTGGAGGAAAACCCTGTAGGATCACTACTGGACCGGAACAAGAGGGTGGAGTAAAACCCTGTAGGATCACTACTGGACCGGAACAAGACGGTGGAGTAATACCCTGTAGGATCACTGCTGGACCGGAACAAGAGGGTGGAGTAAAACCCTGTAGGATCACTACTGGACCGGAACAAGAGGGTGGAGTAATACCCTGTAGGATCACTACTGGACCGGAACAAGAGGGTGGAGTAAAACCCTGTAGGATCACTACTGGACCAGAACAAGAGGGTGGAGTAAAACCCTGTAGGATCACTACTGGACCAGAACAAGAGGGTGGAGTAAAACCCTGTAGGATCACTACTGGACCGGAACAAGAGGGTGGAGTAATACCCTGTAGGATCACTACTGGACTGGAACAAGAGGGTGGAGTAAAACCCTGTAGGATCACTACTGGACCGGAACAAGAGGGTAGAGTAAAACCCTGTAGGATCACTACTGGACCGGAACAAGAGGGTGGAGTAAAACCCTGTAGGATCACTACTGGACCGGAACAAGAGGGTGGAGTAAAACCCTGTAGGATCACTACTGGACAGGAACAAGAGGGTGGAGTAAAACCCTGTAGGATCACTACTGGACAGGAACAAGAGGGTGGAGTAAAACCCTGTAGGATCACTACTGGACCGGAACAAGAGGGTGGCAAAAAACTTGGTGCTTCCATCTCTAGGGGCAGATCCGTCCATGTACATTGGAGACTGTGCTTCCATCTCTAGGGGCAGATCTGTCCATGAACATTGGAGACTGTGTTTCCTTTTCTAGAGGAAGATCTGTCCATGTACATTGGAGACTGTGCTTCCATCTCTAGGGGCAGATCTGTCCATGTACATTGGAGACTGTGCTTCCATCACTAGGGGCAGATCTGTCCATGTACATTGGAGACTGTGCTTCCATCACTAGGGGCAGATCTGTCCATGTACATTGGAGACTGTGCTTCCATCTCTAGGGGCAGTTCCGTCCATGTACATTGGAGACTGTGCTTCCATCTCTAGGGGCAGATCTGTCCATCTACATTGGAGACTGTGCTTCCATCTCTAGGGGCAGATCTGTCCATGTACATTGGAGACTGTGCTTCCATCACTAGGGGCAGATCCGTCCATGTACATTGGAGACTGTGCTTCCATCACTAGGGGCAGATCTGTCCATGTACATTGGAGACTGTGCTTCCATCACTAGGGGCAGATCCGTCCATGTACATTGGAGACTGTGCTTCCATCGCTAGGGGCAGATCTGTCCATGTACATTGGAGACTGTGCTTCCATCGCTAGGGGCAGATCTGTCCATGTACATTGGAGACTGTGCTTCCATCTCTAGGGGCAGATCTGTCCATGTACATTGGAGACTGTGCTTCCATCTCTAGGGGCAGATCTGTCCATCTACATTGGAGACTGTGCTTCCTTTTCTAGAGGCAGATCTGTCCATCTACATTGGAGACTGTGCTTCCATCACTAGGGGCAGATCTGTCCATGTACATTGGAGACTGTGCTTCCATCTCTAGGGGCAGATCTGTCCATGTACATTGGAGACTGTGCTTCCATCTCTAGGGGCAGATCTGTCCATGTACATTGGAGACTGTGCTTCCATCTCTAGGGGCAGATCTGTCCATGTACATTGGAGACTGTGCTTCCATCTCTAGGGGCAGATCTGTCCATGTACATTGGAGACTGTGCTTCCATCTCTAGGGGCAGATCTTTCCATGTACATTGGAGACTGTGCTTCCATCTCTAGGGGCAGATCTGTCCATCTACATTGGAGACTGTGCTTCCATCACTAGGGGCAGATCTGTCCATGTACATTGGAAACTGGCCCCCGGGGCGCGCCCCGGCTGCTTCCATCTCTAGGGGCAGATCCGTCCATGTACATTGGAGACTGTGCTTCCATCTCTAGGGGCAGATCTGTCCATGTACATTGGAGACTGTGCTTCCATCACTACTGGCTCCCCTGGGCAGATTTGTCCATGTACATTGGAGACTGTGCTTCCATCTCTAGGGACAGATCTGTCCATGTACATTGGAGACTGTGCTTCCATCTCTAGGGGCAGATCTGTCCATGTACATTGGAGACTGTGCTTCCATCTCTAGGGGCAGATCTGTCCATGTACATTGGAGACTGTGCTTCCATCTCTAGTGGCAGATCCGTCCATGTACATTGGAGACTGTGCTTCCATCTCTAGGGGCAGATCCGTCCATGTACATTGGAGACTGTGCTTCCATCTCTAGGGGCAGATCCGTCCATGTACATTGGAGACTGTGCTTCCATCTCTAGGGGCAGATCTGTCCATGTACATTGGAGACTGTGCTTCCATCTCTAGGGGCAGATCTGTCCATGTACATTGGAGACTGTGCTTCCATCTCTAGGGGCAGATCTGTCCATGTACATTGGAGACTGTGCTTCCATCTCTAGGGGCAGATCTGTCCATGTACATTGGAGACTGTGCTGGGTCCATCTCTAGGGGCAGATCTTTCCATGTACATTGGACACTGTGCTTCCATCTCTTGGGGCAGATCTGTCCATCTACATTGGAGACTGTGCTTCCATCACTAGGGGCAGATCTGTCCATGTACATTGGAAACTGTGCTTCCATCTCTAGGGGCAGATCTGTCCATCTACATTGGAGACTGTGCTTCCATCTCTAGGGGCAGATCCGTCCATGTACATTGGAGACTGTGCTTCCATCTCTAGGGGCAGATCTGTCCATGTACATTGGAGACTGTGCTTCCATCACTAGGGGCAGATCTGTCCATGTACATTGGAGACTGTGCTTCCATCTCTAGGGGCAGATCTGTCCATGTACATTGGAGACTGTGCTTCCATCTCTAGGGGCAGATCTGTCCATGTACATTGGAGACTGTGCTTCCATCTCTAGGGGCAGATCTGTCCATGTACATTGGAGACTGTGCTTCCATCTCTAGTGGCAGATCCGTCCATGTACATTGGAGACTGTGCTTCCATCTCTAGGGGCAGATCCGTCCATGTACATTGAAGACTGTGCTTCCATCTCTAGGGGCAGATCCGTCCATGTACATTGGAGACTGTGCTTCCATCTCTAGGGGCAGATCTGTCCATGTACATTGGAGACTGTGCTTCCATCTCTAGGGGCAGATCTGTCCATGTACATTGGAGACTGTGCTTCCATCTCTAGGGGCAGATCTGTCCATGTGTGTGTTCACATATGTTAGCTTGTAGTATTCATGGTGTTATTTTGATCATATATTTGGGTTCTGTGACCTCTCTGGTTGAAAGTCCTCCCTTTTGTGCTAGTTTCTGCCTCTCTACTTATCTTCAATTTCTTGTCATTTAGGTTAAAGATCCGAGTCAGCCGAACGAGGAGGGCATCACTGCCCTTCACAATGCCATCTGTGGTGCCAATTTCCATATAGTCAACCTGCTCATTAACCATGGTGCCAATGTCAATGCAGCGGACAGCCATGGCTGGTAAGGTGGGGGTAAGAGACACCTGAGATAATGGGTTATTTACAGGCAACATGTGAGGTGATGCTTATGAACTTCTCTACAGGACTCCTCTTCACTGTGCAGCATCCTGTAATGACCTCCAGAGCTGCCATATCTTGGTGCGGCATGGCGCCGCCATCTTTGCTACAACCTACAGTGATGGCAGTTTAGCTGTGGACAAATGTGATCCTTACAGGGACGGCTACAAGGAGTGTCTCACCTACCTTACAGGTAAAACTTCCACCATAGATTTTTTTCCCCCTCCATCTAGACGGATCGTCCTCTCCACCGTGATCCTTCTTTCTTCTTTCAGAGGTGGAGCAGTGTATGGGGGAGACGCAGAGCGGAGTCGTCTACGCCTTGTGGGATTACACCGCAGAGTTTGCTGATGAACTGTCCGTACATGAAGGCGACTCGGTCACTGTTCTCAGAAAAGATGGGGAAGGCGGCAACTGGTGGTGGGCAGCACTGTGTGGACGAGAGGGCTACGTACCACGCAACTACTTTGGGGTAAGGACATAGAAGGCAGTGACACGTTACACAGCCAGTGCTGGGCTGCCGCTTGATGCCAGATTTTGAGCTTGCTGTCAGTGAATGGAAACTTTCTTAATTTCCAGAATGTAAAAAAATCCTGGCCAAATACTTCACACAGCTGAGGGTTTGTTTCAATGAACAGTGCAGGTTTAGTGATGAAAGCAGCTGCGTGAGTAATAGTAATTCAGAATAGGTCTCCAGCCTGTAGACAGTGACAGTTCTGAGTCTCTGACATCTGATACCGAAAATGTTCCATAATAAGGTTGAAAAATGTCGTAGGTCCATCAAGTCCAGTCTGTAATCCTACAGCGTTGAGCCAGAAGAAGGCAAAAACTACTACAATCTCCAATAATCCTTTTGGACCCTATTCTAGTCAGTGGAGCCCGCTGGGCTCTGTGTGTAACCGCTATTACAGCGCTCCGAGTGTCTGTTGTTCTGGTCCTACGACAAACCAGAACAACAGAAAGGCGACGCACGTGTGAACCTAACGTAAGGCACATTTTGTTAAGTGTTCATTCAGGGAAGAAATGACAATTTCCACCAGCGTTGACTCTGTTTGTTCCATTTGTCGGGTTTTTTTTGGGGGGTTTTTTTCTGGATCTAGTGGCATCAATGTTCATCAATTTTTCCCGTCAGTCAAAAAACTGAAGATTTTTTTCCCCAGTGTTTCCGGATCAACCATCGGTGATAAGCGGACTGAACAGCCACGGCTCCTGCTTTAGTGTTTTCCTTTTTTTTTTCAGACTCATTGAATGTTTTACACATGACTCAATAGAGCGTGGTGCAATGGAGGCGGAGTTAGGGAGAAGGTTGTCATTATTTTAATGATACTGTACAATTGATATGATATAATTAGATGTCTAGTTTTACTTATCTAATATCATAACAAGTCATGGGCTTTATTCATGAGTTAGAGGATCTCTACGGCTTCTGTCTGACCACGGCTGTCAGTCATTTATGAAGGAGTTTCACTGTGGTAAAATAGAGGCCTATGGAGTCCGTGATAAAACATAGGCTGACATAGGAATATACACGCGGGAGTAATGATTGTGGTTGCAAGTGCAACCGGTGTCGAAGCGGTAAGAGGCCCGCAGCCAGTTGGAGCTGCTCGTAGCCCTGCAGCATCATGACAGCGGTTATCCCACCTGACTAAAGATAAGCAGCAGAGATCTATGGAGGCCGCTGTGCTGGACTCTCCTGGCAGCAGAGATCTATGGAGGCCGCTGTGCTGGACTCTCCGGGCAGCAGAGATCTATGGAGGCCGCTGTGCTGAACGCTCCTGGCAGCAGAGATCTATGGAGGCCGCTGTGCTGAACTCTCCTGGCAGCAGAGATCTATGGAGGCCGCTGTGCTGAACTCTCCTGGCAGCAGAGATCTATGGAGGCCGATGTGCTGGACTCTCCTGGCAGCAGAGATCTATGGAGGCCGCTGTGCTGAACTCTCCTGGCAGCAGAGATCTATGGAGGCCGCTGTGCTGGACTCTCCTGGCAGCAGAGATCTATGGAGGCCGATGTGCTGAACTCTCCTGGCAGCAGAGATCTATGGAGGCCGATGTGCTGGACTCTCCTGGCAGCAGAGATCTATGGAGGCCGCTGTGCTGGACTCTCCTGGCAGCAGAGATCTATGGAGGCCGATGTGCTGAACTCTCCTGGCAGCAGAGATCTATGGAGGCCGATGTGCTGAACTCTCCTGGCAGCAGAGATCTATGGAGGCCGCTGTGCTGAACTCTCCTGGCAGCAGAGATCTATGGAGGCCGCTGTGCTGAACTCTCCTGGCAGCAGAGATCTATGGAGGCCGATGTGCTGGACTCTCCTGGCAGCAGAGATCTATGGAGGCCGCTGTGCTGGACTCTCCTGGCAGCAGAGATCTATGGAGGCCGCTGTGCTGGACTCTCCTGGCAGCAGAGATCTATGGAGGCCGCTGTGCTGAACTCTCCTGGCAGCAGAGATCTATGGAGGCCGCTGTGCTGAACTCTCCTGGCAGCAGAGATCTATGGAGGCCGCTGTGCTGAACTCTTCTGGCAGCAGAGATCTATGGAGGCCGCTGTGCTGAACTCTTCTGGCAGCAGAGATCTATGGAGGCCGATGTGCTGAACTCTCCTGGCAGCAGAGATCTATGGAGGCCGATGTGCTGAACTCTCCTGGCAGCAGAGATCTATGGAGGCCGCTGTGCTGAACTCTCCTGGCAGCAGAGATCTATGGAGGCCGATGTGCTGGACTCTCCTGGCAGCAGAGATCTATGGAGGCCGCTGTGCTGAACTCTCCTGGCAGCAGAGATCTATGGAGGCCGCTGTGCTGAACTCTCCTGGCAGCAGAGATCTATGGAGGCCGCTGTGCTGAACTCTCCTGGCAGCAGAGATCTATGGAGGCCGATGTGCTGAACTCTCCTGGCAGCAGAGATCTATGGAGGCCGATGTGCTGGACTCTCCTGGCAGCAGAGATCTATGGAGGCCCCTGTGCTGAACTCTCCGAGCAGCAGAGATCTATGGAGGCCGCTGTGCTGAACTCTCCGGGCAGCAGAGATCTATGGAGGCCGCTGTGCTGAACTCTCCTGGCAGCAGAGATCTATGGAGGCCGCTGTGCTGAACTCTCCTGGCAGCAGAGATCTATGGAGGCCGCTGTGCTGAACTCTCCTGGCAGCAGAGATCTATGGAGGCCGATGTGCTGGACTCTCCTGGCAGCAGAGATCTATGGAGGCCGCTGTGCTGAACTCTCCTGGCAGCAGAGATCTATGGAGGCCGCTGTGCTGAACTCTCCTGGCAGCAGAGATCTATGGAGGCCGCTGTGCTGAACTCTCCTGGCAGCAGAGATCTATGGAGGCCGATGTGCTGAACTCTCCTGGCAGCAGAGATCTATGGAGGCCGATGTGCTGGACTCTCCTGGCAGCAGAGATCTATGGAGGCCCCTGTGCTGAACTCTCCGAGCAGCAGAGATCTATGGAGGCCGCTGTGCTGAACTCTCCGGGCAGCAGAGATCTATGGAGGCCGCTGTGCTGAACTCTCCTGGCAGCAGAGATCTATGGAGGCCGCTGTGCTGAACTCTCCGGGCAGCAGAGATCTATGGAGGCCGCTGTGCTGAACTCTCCGGGCAGCAGAGATCTATGGAGGCCGCTGTGCTGGACTCTCCTGGCAGCAGAGATCTATGGAGGCCGCTGTGCTGAACTCTCCGGGCAGCAGAGATCTATGGAGGCCGATGTGCTGAACTCTCCTGGCAGCAGAGATCTATGGAGGCCGATGTGCTGGACTCTCCGGGCAGCAGAGATCTATGGAGGCCGCTGTGCTGGACTCTCCTGGCAGCAGAGATGGGCGCAGATCGGGCTTTCCCTGACCGCTGTCATAGGCTGGAGCGGGACCCTTCAGTATATAACACCTTTTAAAGGATTATTTAATTATTATTTAACCCTTTTTTTTGTAATAACAATGTTTTTTTTTCCATCCCAATTTCCAAAACCCATGATTAAATTTTTAACAGAATTGTGCGAGGGCTTATTTTTGGCAGAAAGATCTGACGTTCTTATTGATGCCATTTTGGGGAACATGACGCTTTTTGATATTCCAATGGTATTTGGGTACAACCTGTTCTTCAGGAATCCATGCTGTTTAGTAGAGTCTTTTTCACTCTCTTATAGTTCATCTCTTAGAACATCTTCATCTATTTTAACCCTTTACTATAATGTCACGGTGTGCCTGTGCCATAGCTAAAGGGTGCGGGCTGTATTACACAACTGGCACCCATCTAACCTTGCTGGAGTTGAAGAGAACTCCGATTCTAACCCTTTAGATGCAGCGATTAATACTGACCATGGCAGCCGAGTGGTGAGACAGGGAGGGCGGCTTCTCTCACCCCCTCAGCCTCCTGGCTGTCATGTATGGATGACAGGATGTACAGTATACTGCAATACACAAGTACTGCCATATATTGTTGAGGTGATCAAGCACATTTTTATAAAGATTAATAATAATAATATAATAGTCCTTTAATAGTCCCACAGTGGGGAAATTCAGTGTGTTACAGCAGCAAAGATAAGATAAGATAAGCAGATACAAATACAACATGTACAGGAATGTTCCAAGGTGAGAGGCATTACATTAATAGCAGACAGACAGATAGGACGTAGCAGGGGGGGGGGGGGGGGATATAACAGGCAGAGAGATATTTCAGTTCTCTGTGTGTAATGATCTTCGCTTAGGTCGGTGTTGGTTGTACAGCCTAACCGCGGTGGGGAGGAAAGACTTCCGATAGCGCTCCTTCTCACACCTAGGGTGGAGCAGTCGGTCACTGACAGTACTGCTCAGCACGATCACAGTCTCATGCATGGGATGGGACTTCTTCTTCTGCATGGAGCTCACCACGGACAGTATCCTTCTGTCACCCACCACCTGCACTGGGTCCAGTGGGCTCCCCAGGACAGAGCTGGCCTTTCTAATCAGCTTGTCAAGTTTATTTCTGTCCCTGGTTGATATACTGCTCCCCCAGCAGGCCACTCCAAAGAAGATGGCTGATGCCACTACCGAGTTGAAGAAAGTTCTAAGAAGTGCCCCCCGGATTAAGCGCTAGATCGCCCGTTTTCCCATGAAAATAAATATTGGCATCACCACCTGTGTAACAGTCCAAACTATACAATGCATGGTCAATGCTGGGGGGAAAAAAAAGTGCAAGAATTGTTTTTTGATGACCTCGCCGTTCCCCAGGAGTTATCCTCTTTCTAATATGGATGGCCTGTCATTAGGATAGGCCATCAATCGATCTGTGAGGCGGAGATCCCCCCCCATATCGGCTGTTTGGGGACATCGCAGCTCCCGGCAATGTTTATATGTCGTGTTGCTCACTCACTGTAAAACTTCTAGTGGTAGATTTTGGTACTACATCACTGCCCCATAGACTTCAAAGGGACAGTGTGGCACTGCCAAAACCTGCTGCTACAAATCGTATGGCGAGTGAGGTCTCCAAACCGTTGGCGTGGTGGACTTGGCTGTGTGACTCTCACAAATACAATACTGAGGACAGGCTATCAATATTAAAAAGGGGATAACGCCTTTAAGGAGGTAATACAAAGATGACTGTGTTAGTGTTCCTCGGGGGCGTGACCTCCCCTCTTAGTGTTTCCTCACACATCCCTTTTCTGTTGCAGATGTATCCAAGGCTCCGCCCCCAGCGCAGTCCCCTGTGATGGCCGCAGCAGAAGACGTTTGCTCGTGTACAGGCGCTTGTGTGTTGGGTGCTTTTTGATTTTGTTATTAGTTCCTTCTTTAGGCTTCGTATAAAAGGTCGTTTTTTTGTTTGTTTTTTGTAATAAAATGGCGGGCAGTGAGGATTCTGCAGTTCTGGTCACATTCTGGTTATTATCACATATCACGCCGCTCTCCTCCCCTCCCCCTATCCTTTTTCTTTCTGGTTTGTTTTTATGACTGAAATAAATGACATGAATCACTGCAGTCATGGCGTCCGGCCTCTGAATTACATGTGGGGTCATTGATGTCTCAGCTGTTACTATCCCCAGCCCTACACTGGATGGTAAATGATATGAGGGATCCGTGAGTGCTTGAACCAGCCGTCTGACCCCTCTGAACACCATACGGGGGGGAGAACAGCCGTACCATACTGGGCCGAGCTTATGTCCGCCGCACGCATCCCTCATACATCTAGCAGAAAGTTTGTCTATACTGCACTTCTCATGTACACCTGGCAGAAAGCTCATTTATACTGATCTCCTGGTATACACCCGACAGAAAGGTTGTCTATACCAAGCTTGTCACATACACCCACCAAAGAAGCCATCTATACTGAGCGTCTCTAACACCCAGCAGAAAAGTCATCAGGTCAGCCATACGGAGTTCCGCACATAAACCCAGTATACGCAGTCCTTGTGAATGGAGCTCCAGTGTGCTTGTGTGAGTGGGACTCTGTTCACTGCTATGGGGCTTCTAGGACTGCCCTCTCTGGCAGCCTCACCCCAGTGAATGGAGCCTCGGTCACATAAGTGTCCTGGTGCTGCATTCAGGTGGGGAACGTTCTTTCCTGTTCTCTCTAGCGGTTGGACCCCCAGCAATCTGACACTTATCCCCTATCCTTTATATGAGTGATGCCCTCCGGTCTCTGCCATGCTCTCCGTGTTCCAGGGTTTTATGGAATGACGTCTTCTATGTTTGTGGTGTTGTCTACCTCCCATTATACTTGTGTGATTTGTCTTCTCATCAGAGACGTGTGCCAAGTTCTATCTCTGCTCCAGGAGAACCGTCTACGCTGAAGAGCAAAAGGGTAACAATGTTCAGACCTTGTGACTTTCAGGCTCCTTATCTCACCATCCATTACAGCTTGGAGACTCCCATCATTTTATAGACAATCTTGGCTATCTCGTACATAAATGTGACTTGCAACTATTTAGCATATGCTTAGTTATGTAGATTGTGCTTATATTATCATGTAACTGCATTGTTACACCTAAAAATCTAAATTGTAATCATTTTGTTAATCCTCCTTTGGCTTTCAGCACCTCCTGAATCCTTCTGGGCATGCTCTCGATCAGATTCAAGCATGTGTGCATATTTGTGAGCTCTTCCCTGCCTTTCATGGTGCACATTGTGTCTGACCAAAGTCCTCAAATTAACTCTGAGAAACACTCAGAAATCCTGAATTGGCCTCGTCCATCGGGTACCTGAGCCATACAGATAAATGTTCATCGGATTTGCCAATTTATTCCTGGGGGTAAATACTAAAAACTGGACCTCAGAAACTGTCTTTTTGGAACTGAAAAGGAATTCTGCTTTTTTAAGGGGGCGTTCACATTACCATTGGTGACCGTCAGTAGTGTCCATTGCTATTGTCCGTTACAAGATTTTAGCATCGGACACTCACTGAACCGTCAGAAATCTGTTAAAATTTCCATTCATTTCAATGGGTTTTTATATTGTGTCCGTTTGTGTCCATTTACACCAAATCCGTCAGAAGTCTGTTTTTTCGCGGACAAAAAATCCTACATGCAGGACTTTTTTGTCCGTTTGGAAAAACGTAATCTTGACGAACAGCAAGTGTCTGTTATTTTTAACATTGAAGTCTATGGGTAATAGACAGTTACTATTTTATGTCCGTTTTGTTTCTGCGCAGGCTCAGAAAGCAGAAACAAACAAAAAAAAAAAAATGGACAGTGTTAAAAAACGGACACTAACTGATGCTAATGTGTCCATTAATTGGATCAGTTAAAAAATGGACACGTTAACATAAATTAGTGTCCATTGATAGGTGTCAGTTTTGGGTTTTTTTTGTTAACGGATAACCTCATAACGGAATCCAAAGGTAGTGTGAACCCTGCCTAACTATTGTGCATCATCCAGGTGTGACCAAGCAATTCTTATTAGAAGTGGACCCCCTTTTTTTTTTGGGGGGGGGGGGGGGGGGGGGGGCAGTGCGATGTTCTCCCAGAACACCAAGGGAAGACTTATTTATTATGCTTACTTATATAGCGCCGTCATATTCCGCAGCACTTTACAAACATTGAGAGTCACTGTCCCATATAGGGCTCACAATCTACAGGGTGGGCCATAAGTATGGATACACCCAGATAAAATGGAAGTGGTTGCTGATATCACCTTACCGTTTGTACCATATTAGTACATGGGAGGGGGAAAACATTTTAGGCCAGGTGACACCCATCTGCAAAGCCGCCATTTTGGATTCAACCTTACTTTTTTCAATGGGAAGGGGGTCATGTGGCACATCAAACACATGGAGAATTGCACAAGAAAAACAATGGTGTGCTCATTTTTAACGCTTTATTCATTATTGAGTTATTGACACGTTTGTGACATGGAGGTTTCCATTGATGAAGAATGGCCCCACTATCTTTGTACCCCATATACCACACCATCAGTTTTTGTATTCCAACACATTTGGAAGGATCTGTCCAGTGTGGGTTACTGTCAGACCAGTAGCGGTGGTTTTGTTTGTTAACTTCATTGTTCACATAAAAGTTTGCCTCATCACTGAACAGAACCTTCTGTGTAAACTGTGCGTCCTGTTCCAGTTGTTGTGCCGCCCACTCTGCAAATTCAACGTGCCGGTCCAGATCATCCTCAGTAAGATGTTGTAGCAGCGGGATCTTGTAAGGGTGCCATTTGTGTGTAGCCAGTTTCCGTCGAGTGGACATTCGACTGATGCCACACTCCAGGGACATACGTGGAGTGCTACGCTGTGGGCTCTTGGTAAATGCTGCCAGGACAGCCTCTGATGTTTCGTCATTGGTGACAGTTTTCATACATCCAGATTTGGGCTTATCCAACCCCGAACCAGTTGCACGAAATATGGCGAGCAGTTTGCTAACTGTGGCCTGGGAGATGGGTGGTCTCGTAGGGTTTCTTGCATTGAAGTCTGCTGCAATGACCCTGGTACCGCATTCACCAGACATCAACACAATGTCTGTCCACTCTTCGTAGGTTAACCTCTGCGACATGTCAATGGCTGTAACAAAAGAAACGTGTCAATAACTCAATAATGAATAAAGCTACGTTAAAAATGAGCACACCATTGTTTTTCTTGTGCAATTCTCCATGTGTTTGATGTGTCACATGACCCCCTTCCCATTGAAAAAAGTAAAGTTGAATCCAAAATGGCGGCTTTGCAGATGGTCGCCATCAGGCCTCAAATGTTTCCCCCCTCCCATGTACTAATATGCCACATACGGTAAGGTGACATCAGCAACCACTTCCATTTTATCTGGGCGTATCCATACTTATGCCCCACCCTGTACATTCCCCATCAGTATGTCTTTGCAGTGTGGGAGGAAACCCACGCAAACACAGAGAGAACATACAAACTCCTTGCAGGTGTTATCCTTGGCAGGATTTGAACCCAGAACTCCAGCTCTGCAAGGTTGCAGTGCTAACCACTGAGCCACCGTGCTGCCCAAGACTGACTTGTGGATTCTTCCATCTCTCCGCTCCAGCTGAGAGGAACTATGCTATCGAGAATTGAGAGCTACTAACAGTCTGACTTGTCTTGTAGGAATGGAGATGCCTCCTTGAAGGTGCTGGTCACCCTGATCACTGAACCTAATTTACCTTTAATCTGCACAACTCTTGAATCCTTGTCAGGCCAGATGGTTTTCTTTTCTGCCTTTTGGCCCAACTTTCATACAGCCAAAAATAACCTCAAGGCAGACGCTCTCACAGTCCTTAGAGATATCCAAACAGTTGAGTATCTTAAACATATTGAGCCGTCCTGCAACTTCTCTGTGGCACTAGTTCAACTAAAAGATATTCCAGCTGGCAAAACCTTCAATTCTCAGGCGAGGAGAAAAGGGGTACTCACCTGGGGCTACTGCTTCTAACTTACAGGTCACTATGGTATTTGGAAAACTTTGAGGCTTGTTTCCTTACATTTTTCATGGCCCAATCTCTCTCAAGATATGAAAGATTTTGTATCTGCTTGTGCCGTCTGTGTCTGAAACAAGCCTTCCAGACAGAACCGAGCTAGTTTCCTGACACCTCTGCCTGTCCCTGAGCATCTTAGGCAACACATTGTGATGGACTTCTTATAGATTTAGCTTCCTCTTCTAGTTGTATAGTGATATGGCTGGTTGTCGACCAATTCTCTAAAATGTCACACACCATTTCTCTACCCAGTCTTCCTTCTGCTTTCCATTTGGCCAGTTTTTTCATCCAGCATGTCTCCTATCTACATGGTTTCTTGCAACACAAAGTTCTGGAAAGCTCTCTGTGGTCTTTTGGACATAAAATTGGATTTCTCCTCAGCTCATGTCTAATGGACAAGTGGAGAGCACCGAGTGGATACTGGAAAATTATCTCCGACACTTCACCTCTTCACAACAGGATAATTGGGTCCATCCTTTCCTATGGGCTGAGTTCTCTTACAATAATGCTTTATGGAGTCCACATGCACCTTCTTTTCACATCATATATGGCCTGTATCCTAGAATTTCTTTTCTCCTGTCTACTGACGGACAAGCTACTAGTGCCATGTACTAAAAAATTTTGTAAATTTGGCAGCGAACAAAACCAACTAAAATCCAAGTTGCTACTTGTATGAAAATGTATGCTGACCAAAATTGGGGGGGATACAGTCTTATCCAGGTGCCAGGGTTTGGCTATCTTCTAGAAGCATTTGGATGAAAGTCTCTTAATTTTTTTGCGCCTATTCCTTGGTGCATTTGAAGTTTTAAGGCAGATCAACTCAGTCCATGTCTTTCTCAAACTAGTGACCCTCAATAGATTTTCCAGGACTTCTCTTTCAGTAAAGGCCTCCATTGATTCCGTAAATGAATCGAGGTGAAGGAGATCTTGGACACCAAGAAAATTGGATGAAACACGTGCTACCTTGTGGACTGGATGGGCTTTGGTCCAGAAGAGAGATCCTGGCAGCCTGTTAATGCTCCAGCACTCCTCAAGAATTTTCTGCTTTGTTCTGGAGCAACAAAGGGATGTAATGTAAGGCTGATGACGCTCATCTTGATGGTCCCTGCCTGTGGTTTTTCGTCAGCATCCTCTTCCCTTCACTGTGCTGGGATCCCGTGACATCCAGCATACTATCTCTTCTGGCTGCTATGGATACCAATGTATTTATTTGTGGGTTCCTAGTTAGGTCCTACCAGGATGTTCTTCCAGTGTGTTCTGTTAGGCTCTCCATATTTTAACCTTGACTTGTTTCTGACTCCACCTTTTGTTCCTAACCAAATTCTGCTGATCTGGGAGTGGTCCAAAGTCAAACCGGTTAGGTGGCCCGGAGAATCCTCAACCCACTGTCAGTTATATTGGCTGCACAGTGGAGAGGTGTATGTGGAGATCAGGTTGCATAATAGAGAGGAGAGAGTGATTAGAATCGATCTCATATACTTTGGATAGGCTATCAATATTAGATCAATTGAAGTCCAACTCTTGGCATGCATATTGATGACTAGTCGGTGCTATTTTATTTCTCATATATTTGATGCACAGCTAAGCCAAGTGTGAAGCTCGGACTGCTGGGCCTTGTGGAGATAGGAGGATATAGTGAGGCTGTAACCAGAATAATTTTTATTTCCAAGAAGCAAATTTACGAGAGACTGAAAAAATCTACACCCTCCATCACTTATACAACGGAAAAGGGCCACTCCCTCCATCACTTATACGACGGAAAAGGGCCACACCCTCTGTCACTTATACGACGGTAAAGGGCCACACCCTCCATCACTTATACGACAGAAAAGGGCCACACCCTCTATCACTTATACGACGGTAAAGGGCCACACCCTCCGTCACTTATACGACAGAAAAGGGCCACACCCTCCGTCACTTATACGACAGAAAAGGGCCACACCCTCCGTCACTTGTACGACAGAAAAGGGCCACACCCTCCGTCACTTATACTATGGAAAAGGGCCACACCCTCCGTCACTTATACGACGGAAAAGGGCCACACCCTCCGTCACTTATACGACAGAAAAGGGCCACACCCTCCGTCACTTATACGATGGAAAAGGGCCACACCCTCCGTCACTTATACGACGGAAAAGGGCCACACCCTCCGTCACTTATACGACGGTAAAGGGCCACACCCTCCGTCACTTATACGACGGAAAAGGGCCACACCCTCTGTCACTTATACGACGGTAAAGGGCCACACCCTCCGTCACTTATACGACGGAAAAGGGCCACACCCTCCGTCAGTTATACGACGGAAAAGGGCCACACCCTCCGTCACTTATACGACGGTAAAGGGCCACACCCTCCGTCACTTATACGACGGAAAAGGGCCACACCCTCCGTCACTTATACGACGGAAAAGGGCCACACCCTCTGTCACTTATACGACGGAAAAGGGCCACACCCTCCGTCACTTATACGACGGAAAAGGGCCACACCCTCCGTCACTTATACGACGGTAAAGGGCCACACCCTCCGTCACTTATACGACGGAAAAGGGCCACACCCTCCGTCACTTATACGACGGAAAAGGGCCACACCCTCCGTCACTTATACGACGGTAAAGGGCCACACCCTCCGTCACTTATACGACAGAAAAGGGCCACACCCTCCGTCACTTATACGACAGAAAAGGGCCACACCCTCTGTCACTTATACGACGGTAAAGGGCCACACCCTCCATCACTTATACGACAGAAAAGGGCCACACCCTCCGTCACTTATACGACGGAAAAGGGCCACACCCTCTGTCACTTATACGACGGTAAAGGGCCACACCCTCCATCACTTATACGACAGAAAAGGGCCACACCCTCCGTCACTTATACGACGGAAAAGGGCCACACCCTCTGTCACTTATACGACAGAAAAGGGCCACACCCTCCGTCACTTATACGACAGAAAAGGGCCACACCCTCCGTCACTTATACGACGGAAAAGGGCCACACCCTCCGTCACTTATACGACGGAAAAGGGCCACACCCTCCGTCACTTATACGATGGAAAAGGGCCACACCCTCCGTCACTTATACGACGGAAAAGGGCCACACCCTCTGTCACTTATACGACAGAAAAGGGCCACACCCTCCGTCACTTATACGACAGAAAAGGGCCACACCCTCCGTCACTTATACGACGGAAAAGGGCCACACCCTCCGTCACTTATACGACGGAAAAGGGCCACACCCTCCGTCACTTATACGATGGAAAAGGGCCACACCCTCCGTCACTTATACGACGGAAAAGGGCCACACCCTCTGTCACTTATACGACGGTAAAGGGCCACACCCTCCATCACTTATACGACAGAAAAGGGCCACACCCTCCATCACTTATACGACGGTAAAGGGCCACACCCTCCATCACTTATACGACAGAAAAGGGCCACACCCTCCATCACTTATACGACGGTAAAGGGCCACACCCTCCATCACTTATACGACGGTAAAGGGCCACACCCTCCATCACTTATACGACAGAAAAGGGCCACACCCTCCATCACTTTTACAATGGCATATCCTCTGTAAGACGTCTATATTATATGATGTACACTGAATGATTCTGTCTGTAGAAAAACATTTTTGTATCTTTCCTTACTTAATAAAAATGAAATTAAAAAGGATACTAGCTCTTAGGATGTGATCTCACGTCTTTGGGATAGGCCATCAATAGAAGATTAATGGGTGCCTGACTCTTCGCACACCTACTGATGATTTGTGGGTACTGCAGAGTATTAAAGGGTTGTCCAGGCAAAAATGGACAACCCTGTTAACGTTTAAATCAGCCGGGGGCAGTGAAACAAATAAGAAAAAAATGCATGCTCCCCTTCCCACAGTGCTCCGGTGTCCTCCCGCGAGTCCCCGTTCTTCTGCTTCGGCCGTGTCCATTCAGCAGCGTTCCGTGAAGTCGCTGATTAGCCTCAGCGGTCATGTGAGAGATTATGACCTAAATCAAAATTGTGATTAATCGTGAATTTCACCTCGATTACAATTAATATTTAGATCACGCCCCTTTTGTTTGATGAACCTTGCGAGATACAGAATGTGTCAGAATTGAATCTTCTATTATTATACCATAAGGTCTCTTCAGACCCCAGCGTATAATAAGCGGCAGCACAGAAGAGGTGATTAAAGAGGACCTTTCACGTCCTCATGTACATGCGGTTTTACATACTGCTAGAAAGCAGACAGCGCGCTGAATTCAGCGCACTGCCGGCTTTCCCGGTATGTGCCCCGGGGCCGGAGATATCGGGGGTCATAGTGTCACAGTTCACCGTCAGAAGGGCGTTTTTGACAGTCTAGCTTGGCTGTGAGGAACTACCCCCGTGACTGTACTTGTCCATAGACTTGTACTGGGGGGGGGGGCGTTCCTCACAGCTGAGCGTCATCGCTGGGCAGTAAGGAGCACCCCCTCTCTTTGTACTCGTCTATAGCGCTGTACTGTCAGAGAGGGCGTTCCTTACTGCCCGGCGATGACGCCCCCCCAGTACAAGTCTATGGATAGTACAGTCAGGGAGGGCTTTCCTCACAGCGCAGCTAGACTGTCAGGAACGCCCTTCTGACGGTGAACCGTGAAACTACGACCCCCGATATCTCCAGCCTCGGGGCATATACCGGGAAAGTCAGCAGTGCGCTGCCAGCTTTCTAGCGGTATGTAAAACAGCATATACATGAGGACGTTAAAGCTCCTCTTTAAACATAAAAGTGTCACTCCCTCGCTTTACATTGATTTGGCCATGGTGCGGCCATTTCTCCAAAGTGTCCCAGAAGCTTTTTATCAACAAGACAACCCAAGAAGCAGGTTACATGGCCTAAACATGCTACCATGGCATGCAGCGTCTCTTGTCTCTCATTGACCACTGTGATAATTCAGGGGATTAGCCTCAATGGCGGCAGACTCCTGGACCCGACAGCGGTGTTGGTGGTACTGGGCACCAGCGAAGCAGCATTCGGACGGTGCTAGTGTAAAGTAAATGGCTTTATTTCAGCTTTAAAGGTGGAACATAACAAAACTACAGCTAGAGCACTAACTCACTGCTTGACCCCTATCTATCCTCTGGGGCAACAAGCAGCCTGACTCATGATCCGCTCAAGCCAAAAGTCCTCTTTTGGAAGCCAGCCCTCCTGTCTGTCCTTGGCTGGTTCCACTCTCCCTGCAGCTCTGCTGCTGTATCTACTCCTTCTGGAGTTACGTCCCCACCCATAGGTGAGGCTGAGGGCCTTTTCAGGCCTGGCCTTGGGTCGCTCAATAGCGCCCTCTGGGTTCACACACTCACACCACATTTGGAACGTCATCGGATGGAAAATTGCAAAGGGAGCTGCCAGCAGCCGATCTTTATGATTTGCATGCCTAAATGCATTCAGCGTGACATAACATTTCCCAGTCATCTATTAATAACCTCATTGATATCAGGCCAAGGCGTGTACGTGCGGTGATTTCTGGTGTGGTGCTCATACTCGATACTGAATAAATAAAGAGGTTTTGAATATTTCATGTCTATTCTTCCTGTGATTTCTAAGACTTTTCCTTCTTTGTGTTGCAATGTTAAGGAAGTGTCTATCCATGTCATCCCTCTGCCCGGGCTACTACTCACCTCTACATAAAATCAGCTTAGTCTTACACTATTATTCACTGGCACACACTCTTGTATATAGTCCCGTAGGAGCCCTTAAAGTTTCCCCATGATTATTTATTAATGATCTTACTTCTATAGTGCTGACATATTCCGCACAGCTTTACAGACATTGTGAGCCCTATATGTGACAGGGAGTGAGAATCTAGCTTTGCTATCAGGATGTCTTTGGAGTGTGGGAGAAAACTGGAGTATCCGGAGGAAACCTACACAAACATGGGGAGAACATACAAACTCCTTGCTGATGTTGTCCTTGTTGCATTCAAACCTAGGACTCCAGTGCTGCAAGGCAACAGTGCTCCCACAATGGATGTTAAAGGAGATTTCTGGGCTGAAAATATTGAAAATCTATCCTAAAGATAGGTCAGTTAATCTGATCTGTGGGTGTCTGACACCAAACACCCCCATTGATCAGCTGCTGACACACAGAGAACGGAGCTGAACTAAGTCACCACAATTTAGGTCCCATTCAAATAAATGGGAGCTTATCTGCAGTACCTAGTCTGGCCACTACACTGAGAACAGCGCTGTCTGCTTCCTGCTCCATTCTCTGTGTATCAGGTGCTGAGAACAGCTGACTGATGGGGATGTCGAACCACCACTTATCTGATACTGATGACCTATCCTTAGTGCTGTCAATACATCAGCTAATATACTAAATAGAAATGGTCCAAGCTAAGCTAAACAAAGTAAATGTGAACAAGGCTCTGGGTCCAGATGGATTACACCCATGAAAGTGTTTTCTGACCCAAAATAGTTTTCATAGTGATGACCTATCCACAGGATCGTCCTATTCACAGGAGTATGTGATCTGTAGGGGTCTGACACCTGGACCCCACACAGATCAGCTGTTTCAGCAGCCATTGTCACCAACTACATCAGCTCTTCAGCACTGTTAATCAGCTACCCCATTCTCCTGTGTATAAAGAGCCCATACAGCAACTCTGCTTTCTATTGGTTCCCCGTTCTCATTATTTAGGGGGTCTACCTGTTCTGACCTTAGTTCTTTTACACTTATATGTTTGGGGGGGTTGGTTTTGCTATCTCTTCCCGCCTGCCTTTCATTATGTATTTTAGCCAGTTTAATTTCCCTTTCACAAAGTTTACGAAGTGCTTTGTAATTTACGGAGACAACAATCCATCCTTCACATGTATGTCTTGTGCCCTTTTTATTGTCATTTTTACAGTAGCTGTAAGCCATGAGGGATTAAGTGAGAACATTTCTCCTTGCTCCCTATAGCAATCCATTTAGCAGTATAGGTGCACACAATAGATGCACAGCTGCCACTTATATCTCTAGCTGACTATATCTGCTCCCGGGCTAGGTCTTGAAGTGCAGCCCTGAATACAGGGAAATTGACCTTTCTAAAATGTAATGTATTCGCCCTCCCTGACGGAGTTTATTTTCTTTACACATTAGGTGGAATGTCATTGTATTGTGGTCGCTCTTACCAAGGTTGTCATGAACTTTAGTTCTACATTATTAGAAATGACCAGATCCAGAAGATCATTGCCTCTGGCCTAGCAAGATTCAGCAGAGCATTGCCTCTAACAATCAGATCTAGTAGATCATCCCCTCTAATAAGATCTTCTACATACTTTAAACGACAACATTACCAATAAGCTCTGTAAGGTCAGAAATGACCAGATCACGCAGAGCATCGCCTCTATCATGACCAGATC
>CAMRHE010001730.1:0-44638 GCA_947044405.1 Leptodactylus fallax
TGAAGTGATCATGGCGACGGCACGCGTGCCAACTGAGAGGACTCTGCGTGCCCTCTCTGGCACATGTGCCATAGGTTCACCAACACGGTCCTAGAGGAAGGAGTAATAGAAATAGACGAGGACTCAACAATAGAAGTTCCCGTCAGTCTCCACCCATTCAAAATACAAATCTTGTTTTTTTACCACAGGGGATAGAACAGGGCCAGGCTCAATATCCCCTCAGGAATCGAATACAGAGACCCATGTAAATAGACTACAGATCATTAACCTTTCAGATAGGCTATTATCAGGGCCAGAAAGTCGGGTTCTCTCAAAAGAGAAATTTGATTTGTTTAATTGGACGAAGGCTATCTATTTATTAGAAAACTTCAATGGCACAAATACCATTTAGCAGTAGAAAAGAGACATCACGGAACATCACCTTGTGCGGAGCATCACCTTGAATTAAATTATTTGGGGGCTGTCCACTCTCTAGTGGGCCTTTTAGAGGACAACGATTTGGGATGTCTGAGTTTGAGAGTGCCACCACCTGGTGACAATGTACATACTGACATCTTCCTGTCTATGGTTATCAATGACCTGGAAAATTTGACACATAGAACTGGCCATTTTGAGAATTGTAACTTAAAGTCTGATGAAAGGCAGGCACTAAAAAATCTTGAGTCTGACACCACCATCAAGATTAAACCCTCAGATAAAGGGGGCAATGTGGTGGTGATGGGCTCAGAACAGTATAGAGAGATGTGCCTATCCTTGTTATCAGAAACAAGGTTTTTATGGGGTTGTAAACTCCAACCCAACTCAGGCCTGCCTCCAAGGAGGCTATGTTATGCTGAAACATGCCTTGGATGATCAACTTATAGATAAAAACGAGTTTGACTTTATGATCCCCCAATTCCCGGTGATGCCAACCTTCTATGCCCTCCCAAAGGTTCATAAGGGGACCTCACCTCTGAAGGGAAGACCTATAATATCTGGGATAGGCGGCCTCACCCGGAATCTAGGTATTTATATTGATAAAATTCTTCGACCGTTTGTGGAATCCCTCCCTTCCTACACTAGAGATACCTCAGATCTTTTACTCAAAATAGATGGTATCAGTGCGGGGGAGGAGATGATTCTCGCCTCAATAGATGTAGAAGCGCTATACACGTCTATACACCATGAGCATTGGATTAGATCGGTGAACTACTACCTAGATATGAGGACATTAGACTTAAGCCCCACAACTTCTTTATATTGACACTCCTCAGATATTGTCTAACCAACAATTTTTTTACATTCAATGGCCGCATGTACCACCAGCTCAGGGTGGCTACATGTGCGCCTAGTTATGCTAATTTACTCCTGAGCTGGTGGGAAGCGGTCATTGTTGGATCCGATGACCTCAGCCGGTGGCAGGATAACATCTGCCTCTGGCTGAGGTACATCGGTGACATATTTATCCTGTGGCGTGGTGATTATACATCGTTCAGGGAGTTTGTGGAGGGTCTTAATGTCAATACTTAGACCTGTAGTTCATCTGAGCTACCTTTTCTTGGCGTATTGACCACAAAAGACGTGGTCGGGACAAGATACACCAGGGTTTACGGAAAAGAAACCTCTACAAACAGCCTCCTCAGGTGGGATAGCGTCCATCCCTTGGCCCTCAAACGAGGGATCCCAAAGGGCCAATATCTCCGCCTGAGGAGGAATTGTTCTAGGGTATCTGTCTTTAAACAGCAGGCAGATGACTTAAGATGCAGATTCAAAGATCGCGGCTATCCAGATCACATTCTCAGGAGCGCCTTTGTGAATGCAGTTGAGTGTGATCGGAAAGATATTTTGGTCCCAAAACAAGATAATGGTCAGGGGATTACCAAAATGATAACTACAGTCATATGAAAAAGTTTGGGCACCCCTATTAATCTTAATCATTTTTAGTTCTAAATATTTGGGTGTTTGCAACAGCCATTTCAATTTGATATATCTAACTGATGGACACAGTAATATTTCAGGATTGAAATGAGGTTTATTGTACTAACAGAAAATGTGCAATATGCATTAAACCAAAATTTGACCGGTGCAAAAGTATGGGCACCTCAACAGAAAAGTGACATTAATATTTAGTAGATCCTCCTTTTGCAAAAATAACAGCCTCTAGTCGCTTCCTGTAGCTTTTAATCAGTTCCTGGATCCTGGATGAAGGTATTTTTGACCATCCCTCTTTACAAAACAATTCCAGTTCAGTTAAGTTTGATGGTCGCCGAGCACGGACAGCCCGCTTCAAATTATCCCACAGATGTTCAATGATATTCAGGTCTGGGGACTGGGATGGCCATTCCAGAACATTGTAATTGTTCCTCTGCATGAATGCCTGAGTAGATTTGGAGCTGTGTTTTGGATCATTGTCTTGCTGAAATATCCATCCCTGGCGTAACTTCAAATTCGTCACTGATTCTTGTACATTATTCTCAAGAATCTGCTGATACTGAGTTGAATCCATGCGACCCTCAACTTTAACAAGATTCCCGGTGCCGGCATTGGCCACACAGCCCCAAAGCATGATGGAACCTCCACCAAATTTTACAGTGGGTAGCAAGTGTTTTTCTTGGAATGCTGTGTTTTTTTGACGCCATGCATAACGCCTTTTTGTATGACCAAACAACTCAATCTTTGTTTCATCAGTCCACAGGACCTTCTTCCAAAATGAAGCTGGCTTGTCCAAATGTGCTTTTGCATATCTCAGGCGACTCTGTGGCGTGCTTTCAGAAACGGCTTCTTTCGCATCACTCTCCCATACCGCTTCTCCTTGTGCAAAGTGTGCTGTATTGTTGACCGATGCACAGTGACACCATGTGCAGCAAGATGATGCTGCAGCTCTTTGGAGGTGGTCTGTGGATTGTCCTTGACTGTTCTCACCATTCTTCTTCTCTGCCTTTCTGATATTTTTCTTGGCCTGCCACTTCTGGGCTTAACAAGAACTGTCCCTGTGGTCTTCCATTTCCTTACTATGTTCCTCACAGTGGAAACTGACAGGTTAAATCTCTGAGACAACTTTTTGTATCCTTCCCCTGAACAACTATGTTGAACAATCTTTGTTTTCAGATCATTTGAGAGTTGTTTTGAGGAGCCCATGATGCCACTCTTCAGAGGAGATTCAAATAGGAGAATAACTTGCAATTGGCCACCTTAAATACCTTTTCTCATGATTGGATACACCTGGCTATGAAGTTCAAAGCTCAGTGAGGTTACAAAACCAATTTTGTGCTTCAGTAAGTCAGTAAAAAGTAGTTAGGAGTATTCAAATCAATAAAATGATAAGGGTACCCAAATTTTTGCGCCGGTCAAATTTTGGTTTAATGCATATTGCACATTTTCTGTTAGTACAATAAACCTCATTTCAATCCTGAAATATTACTGTGTCCATCAGTTATTAGATATATCAAATTGAAATGGCTGTTGCAAACACCCAAATATTTAGAACTAAAAATGATTAAGATTAATAGGGGTGCCCAAACTTTTTCATATGACTGTAACACTGTCCAATATTGGGTGAAATCTGGATCAGGGGAGTACTCAAAACGTAATATGAGGGTCCACAACTAAAATGTCACATCTGTAATTTCTTAGAAGGGTTCCAAAAACGGGGCAAAAGATAGTTGTTCATTAATGCACTTAGGGGACATCGACCTGAATTTATGGATCCATCTACACTCGGACCTCAAAAGGTTCTTGTTCCAGTCACCTCCCCTCATTGGGGGTGGGATCAGTTGAAATCCCATGAACCGGCAAGCCTCTGGTCGCCCATCATGAAAAATGCAAGCATGCTTTGCCATTGGTGTATCCTGTGCGTTGGCGATATCGTTATAATGTTCTCTTATCCTCACCCTTAGTTCTCATTTGGTTTTGCCGATGTAGTTCATTGGACAGGATCATTGGGCCAAATATATCACCCCTCTGCTCCTGCAGTTGATGAAGTCTACAATTTCAAATGACTCCCCAGTTGCTGAACTAATTGCTCTTTTTGTTTTCTTAATTTGACCGCATGCAATGCAGTTGCCGCAGGTAAAGTTACCTTTAGGCTTTCGATCTAGCCATGTACCCGTGGGTTTTGATCTGACAAAGTGACTATGGACCAAACGGTCCTTCAGGCTTCTACCTCGTCTGTATGTAATTAGAGGTTTTGGCCCCACTACTTCCCTCAGATCGGTGTCTTGGAGTAATATCCCCCAATATCTATCAAAAACCTCTCTAACTTCTCAATGTGCATTATCATACAGTCATATGAAAAAGTTTGGGCACCCCTATTAATCTTAATCATTTTTAGTTCTAAATATTTGGGTGTTTGCAACAGCCATTTCAATTTGATACATCTAATAACTGATGGACACAGTAATATTTCAGGATTGAAATGAGGTTTACTGTACTAACAGAAAATGTGCAATATGCATTAAACCAAAATTTGACCAGCGCAAAAATTTGGGTACCCTTATCATTTTATTGATTTGAATACTCCTAACTACTTTTTACTGACTTACTGAAGCACACCTGTAATACGCTCTCTCTTTATTCCTAACCCCACACAATCATCTTATGGATGACGGAAATGCCTACCTCCACCTCCATGGTCACCATCTCTTCTAAGAAACTACAGAAACTAATTGAAAAACACTGCAACCAGTTATGAAGAATTGGCCGACATAAAGCAGGATGTTAGGGGCATTGGTTCCAGAGTTGAGCACTTGGAGGATACACAGATGTCACTCCTTGCCATGGTGAAGCCACTACTATGGCTCTTACAGCTTGTCAGGTTAATTTAAACTCACTGTACCTACTGTAGAAGATCAGGACAACAGAGGTAGTTGGAATCACCTTCACATAAGAGGTGTATCGGAAGACTTTCCCCCCCCCCCTCTGACACCATGGCCATCACAAAGAAAATTTGGGAATCTGTGTTAGGTAATAACCCACCTCCTGATGTTCAGCTTGAAAGAACTCATAGGGCTCTGCGCCCAAAAAGAACAGTAAGCTACTGTCTTTCCCGGTCAAAGAAGAGATCCTACAGAAAGCCCAAATAACGCCTGACACTTCTTATGAGGGGCATAGAATTACATTTTTCCAAGATATCTCTCCAGTGACTTTAGCTAAAAGATGACAACTGAAGACTCTCACCGACCTCTTTTGTGCACTGAGGAAACCATACAAATGGCTCTTTCCTTTCGGGATAGCCTATAACTAAGTCCCAAAAGAAGAAGGTTCATGTGGAACAGGACTGAGTCCCTACTCGTCTTGATGCTCTGAGTTTTTTGCATTTATTTTTTCTGACCTATGGTCTTGACATGTTGTTTGTTTTACTGTTATTTTACAACTGTGCCATCTCGTAATGAAATTTACTTGGATACTGTTTACCCTAGTTTTCTAAGATAGTCTATAGCTCCTGTATAACTCATTAATACATATATCACAAGGCATTATGGGAAAGGAGCTGGGGAGCTCATGCGCCCTCTATTGGATGTAACAGATCCTCAATTTGCTTTTGACTCACCGAGCCTTAAGACAGCAAAAGGGATCTTAGCCAAGCCAATTTCACTTATCTGCATACAGCGCTGTTTCCGGATTGTTGTCCTTCATCAGTACAGAGCAAAGTGAATTGGCTGGCTTAGTGGGAGGCAATGAGTGGGTTAGGGACAAGAATCTCTCACATTGAGGAGAGCACCAGTGAAGGTGTGTAGAGATTTTAATTGCCTTTCGCCCTCTACTTAGCATCTACATATCACAAGGCTTGAGGATCTGTTACATCCAATAGAGGGCGCATGAGCTCCCCAGCTCCTTTCCCATAATGCCTTGTGATATGTAGATGCTAAGTAGAGGGCGAAAGGCAATTAAAATCTCTACACACCTTCACTGGTGCTCTCCTCAATGTGAGAGATTCTTGTCATTAATACATAGTATACGGTTTATCTTGCTGTCTGCTCTATTCTCCGACCCCCTACCAACCCCGCAGTGTAGTTCAGTGCATTCATTACATTTAATTGAGTAATTGTTGCTCTTGCGGTACGATTACTTTTTTGCTCTCACTGCTTGTATATCAACTCATTGTTAACTGCTGCTTATGTCTTGTGTTAAGTTCACGTCATGGAATGTCAAGGGTCTCAACTCCCCCACCAACCTTCCACCCCAGTGCAAAAGATTAAATTTTTTATTCTAACCCGCACAAATCGTACCAGTGCCTAGACTATATATTTTTGTCCCAACAACTCCTAACCTTGTCCTCATCTCCCACCATAGGCTCTATCACCATCTCTGACCACACTCCTGTCTCCCTACAACTGCAAATCTCATCCCTCCCACCTCGCAGTTATGACTTAATGAGACTCTGCTTTGCTCCCGTGACACTTGCCAGGCTATAACTGAAGCTTTAGCTAACTATTTAATTGAGAATAACACCCCCAAGGTTCAGCCTAGTGTTATCTTGGAAGCGCATAAATCTGAGATTAGAGATCTGTGATTCATTAGCCTGAGCTCTCATGCCTAAAAAGTAAGGACTAAGGAGATAAATGATTTACTCTCGTATTGCAGCCCTGGAAAGTCAAGGTAAGCGATTAGCAACTCAAAAGCTCCTGATTTTTTGCGGAGAGCGTCTTAAACACTGCTTGAACCTGAAGACTGCCAAAGCTTTTTTATCATCCTCTCACAAATATTATACAGTGGATTTGGAAAGTATTCAGACCCCTTTAAATTTTTCACTCTTTTTTTTCATTGCAGCCATTTGCTAAAAGCAAAAATTTCATTTTATTTCTCATTAATGTACACTCAGCACCCCATCTTGACAGAAAAAAAACAGAAATGTAGATATTTTTGCAAATTTATTAAAAAAGAAAAACTGAAATATCACATGGTCATGCCATTCTTCCTTGTAGATCCTCTTCAGTTCCGTTAGGTTGGATGGTGAACGTTGGTGGACAGCCATTTTCAGGTCTCTCCAGAGATGCTAAATTGGGTTGAGGTTAGGGCTATAGCTGGGCCAGTCAAGAATGGTCACAGAGTTGTTCTGAAGCCACTCCTTTGTTATTTTACCTGTGTGCTTAGAGTCATTGTCTTGTTGGAAGGTGAACCTTCGGCCCAGTCAGAGGTCCAGAGCACTCTGGAAGAGGTTTTCTTCCAGGAAATCTCTGTACTTCGTCTTTCCTTCAATTGCAACCAGTCGTCCTGTCCCTGCAGCTGAAAAACACCCCCATAACATGATGCTGCCACCACCATGTTTCACTGTTGGGATTGTATTGGGCAGGTGATGAGCAGTGCCTGGTTTTCTCCACACATACCGCTTAGAATTAACTCCAAAAAGTTCAATCTTCGTCTCATCAGACCAGAGAATCTTATTTCTCATAGTCTGGGAGTCCTTCATGTGTTTTTTGGCTAACTCTATGCAGGCTTTCATATGTCTTGCACTGAGGAGAGGCTTCCTTCGGGCCACTCTGCCATAAAGCCCCAACTGGTGGTGGGCTGCAGTGATAGTTGACTTTGTGGAACTTTCTCCCATCTCCCTACTGCATCTTTGAAGCTCAGCCACAGTGATCTTTGGGTTTTTCTTTACCTCTCTAACCAAGGCTCTTCTCCCACGATTGCTCAGTTTGGCTGGACGGCCAGGTCTAGGAAGAGTTCTAGTCGTCCCAAACTTCTTCCATTTAAGGATTATGGAGGCCACTGTGCTCTTAGGAACCTTGAGTGCTGCAGAAATTCTTTTGTAACCTTGGCCAGATCTGTGCCTTGCCACAATTCGGTCTCTGAGCAACTTGGGCAGTTCCTTTGACATCATGATTCTCATTTGCTCTGACATGCATTGTGAGCTGTGAGGTCTTATATATACAGGTGTGTGCCTTTCCTAATCAAGTCCAATCAGTTTAATTAAACACAGCTGGACTCCAATGAAGGAGTAGAACCATCTCAATGAGGATCAGAAGGAAATGGACAGCATGTGAGTTAAATATGAATGTCACAGCAAAGGGTCTGAATACTTATGACCGTGTGATATTTCAGTTTTCTTTTTTAATAAATTTGCAAAAATATGTACATATCTGGGTTTTTTTCTGTCAAGATGGCATATTTAGCATAAAAGAGACTCTCTCAAAGCATGTAGCAGAAATTACTTCGCAATCTCTGGGGCTTGCCTCAAAGACACTTTGGATATTGCTTCTGAATTCTGTGCTTTTTACTGACTGGTAAAAACAGAACTTTACAATCTGAGACCCACTGAGACTCCTCTTGAGCTACAGAATCGCATTACTCAAATTCAAACCTTCCTCTAGTCTCTTATGCTGCCCTCACTCACACCCTAACAGCAAGACACCATTACATTTCCCTTCACCCTGACTGAGCTGCAGACTGCACTATCCGACATCCCCTTGGGGAAGCCCTGATGGTCTGCTGGCCTCCTATTTCAAACTATTCAGCTTGATCCTCCTCCCTCATTTTCTACAGACCTGTAACTCTGTGGATGATGCCTGTTGTTTCCCTCCCCAGTCTCTGGTGGCTCAATATCTCCATCATTCCTAAAGAAGGTAAAGACCGGACTTAATGTACCCCATCTCCTTACTAAATATAGATGTCAAGCTATATGTTAAACTGGTGGCTAACCAATTGAAATCACTGTTGCCCTCCTTGATTAACCCAGAACAAGCAGGTTTTGTGCCAGGCAGGGAAGGCAAGCACAACACCCAGCGCTTACTCCATCTGATCCAATGCGCATGCTCTAGTGTTGTTATCGACAGTCGCTGAGAAAGCTTTTGACTGAGTGGATTGGACCTTCATGACCATGACGTTACAATGCTCTGGTCTCCCCTCCCATGCTTATCCAAAAGATAATAGCTCTTTATTCTAGACCTAGCACCAAAATCAGAGTTAACGGTTGCCTCTCTCCTTCATTCATTATTAAGAACAGCACTAGATAGTTGTCCACTTTCCCCGTTACTTTTTGTCCTGACTATTGAAACTCTGATTCAACATATGAGGCAAGACCACTTAGTAAAGAGAATGGCATGTAAGGGTATTCATCATAATACAGCGGCATTTGAAAATGGCCTTTTGCTCATCTTTACTAATCTGTCTGTTGCTTTCCCCCATGTAGCCACCACCCTTTCTTCTTTCAGGTCTCTCTTAAACTTTAAAATTAACACTATAAAATCTGAAGCTTTATGCGTCTCTTGCCCTCTATCACTCAAATCTGAACTGGAAATATCTTCCCCATTTCCGTTGCTCTCTGACTTCATTAAATACTTAGGTCTCAATTTAACACACTCACCCAAGCACTGTGGCACATTCAGTATATCTTGTGGATCGGCAGATCCAACCTTCTAAAAATGATGATCCTACCTAAGGTATTGTACCTATTCAAAACCTTCCCTATACCTCTTCCCCTCACTTTCTTCTCTACATTGCACAGGCTCTTCTCCTAATATGTTTGGCACAACTCCAGTCCTAGAGTAGCGTATCGTACCCTGACCAAGCCTGTCTGTTGGCATAGGATTACCAGATATCAAGACATATTATCATATAGCACAACTTTCATGGATTATTGACTGTTTTCAAAGAGATACTCTGAGGTTCCATGTGCCAGTTGAGGAGGATACCATTGGTTTCCCTCCCACCGACATACTTTGGCTCCCCCAATACACGGCCAAACAGGCGTTGATGCCTAATAGCCTGACATCAGCGGTTTATGACTAATGGCAGTGGGTGAAGCGCATTATCTTTACCACCAGGCCCGCCCCCCTCTTATGTCCGTACAAGACTTATCTCCGAATCTAAGTTTTTGGACGCTGTCTCTACAGTGCCCAAACAGAATTACCACCTGCCTAATGACTCTATACTCATGGATGGGGCTTTCCTTTCTTTTTCCCAATTCACTCAACTCCCACTCTCCATCCCGACTCATACTCTCACATACCAATATCTTAAGGCTGTGTACCAGGGAGCGCTGAGGTCGGTGACACCTCATCGTGCCACCTCTTGGTTGGAGCAGCTGCTCCTTAGCAAACAACCTCCATAGAGACCCCTTTCTGCTCTCTACTCCAACTTCTTATGTGACCTGGAAATGGAGCATCATTCTTATATACGAGCTTGGGAAGCGGAACTTCAGCTGTCCTTCACCCAAGTAGAAATATCTTCTGTTTTCAGACATTCTTTTGGCCTATCCAAATGTATCTGCTTTCGAGAAGCAAATAACAAATTGGTCATTAAATGGTATAAAACACCAGTGGTACTACACAAGTATTTCCCTGCTGTATCGCCTTTATGCTGACGATGTCACAAAGCTGTGGGCTCCTACCTACATATTTGGTAGGAATGCAAAAAAAATAGTCCCTTACTGGAAACAAATTAAACGGACCATGTTTGTGGCATCTCCATTCCTCTGTCACCCATAGGCATCTTTCTGAACTTGTGGCCCGCCTTTCCCCCTAGGTCTGGTAAACAGCTTTAGATTCAGCTTTTGTCTGCAAGTGGGTGTCATTATTATTATCCTAATTTTTCAGGGAAGTTACTGGATTTATATGTAACATCCTCTGACAGCTCATAAAGTTTAGGTTTCTTTTCTTGTTTTTTTAAGGAAGCTAGCCCCATGCCCCCCCCTATTTCCCCTATTGTGTGTTATGGCGTTCTCTACACACACCCCTTCCCGGTGCATATATCTCAGTTTGTTGCAGCTGTTAATTACTGTTAACTTGTTTTCCCCACAGCACTATTCACTCCAATTCCAATATCTGTAGATTCTTGGAAACCCTGCCTAACACTGCCGATAGCTTCCTTACTTACATAACTTCTTCAGTATGCATATCATTAAGCCTTGTCCTCAGTCTTCTCTATGTCTAAGATTCTCTCGCATAATGTGAGGGGATTTAATTCCCCACAAAAACGTCATAAGGCATTCTTACAATATGAGAAATTACAACCTGATATCCTATGTATTCAAGAAACTCATTTCACCCCCACCTCACTCTCTAAATTTTTCCATTCCTGCTATAGTCTTTTGGACCATTCACCTAATCAGTCTAAGAGTAGAGGCGTGGTTGTTTTGGTCAGAAACTCAGTTCCTCTGCAGTTAATACTATGACAGTGGATCCCCAGGGAAAATATATTATTATTTTGTGCTACCTTTATGGCCAACAACTATGTCTTGTTAACTCCTATGCCCCCAATGAATCCCCGGTCACATTTTTCCAGGAGCACCTTTAATGCAGTACTAGACCACTCCTCCCCCTCCATGGATAAATTCTCCTCTAAGACCAAGGGAGGGGTACGTAAAGCCCTTCAGTCTCTCAATGTCAGACTCCTGGTGCGAATTTAACAGGAACAGGAGAGGTTATATCTATTTCTCCCTGGCCCATCACCATTACACCAGAATCGACTGAATTCTTCTTTCCACCTCAATGCTTCCTATTCTTACTTGTGCTTGCCATGTACCTTTTGCTTGGTCTGCTCACGACACAGTCCTCATTGGTATCAATCTCCAAACCTCCACCGTTATTCCTTCCTTATGGCTGTTAAATGAGTCCCTGCTGAAAGACCATGGAATTGGGCAACAAATCTCTTATTGAGTTTTTCGCACAGAACAATGCCTCGGACACTGATCCAGCTATTAACTGGGATGCTCACAAGGCCATAATTAGGGGTACAATTATAGCAAAATTCTGTCGCCTGAAAAAAGTGCGGTCTAAAGTACAGGCTGACTTGGAAGATGTTAAAATTAGAACTAGCCAACCAGCTATATCTCTCTAACTACCTGATTAAATGTACCAGTGTGATGATTCTGCTTAAATATGGCTATAATTCAGAGCTGTATTTTGGTCTCTAGTTCAATTTACTCATAATGTGCGCAGCTATAAGACTAGGTGTATATTGGCAGTAGTAGCAGCACTGGAACAATAGGGCTTTGTATCCATCACAGCAGGGCTCCATTGTATTCATACACAGCTCTGAGTGATCAAAGAAACATGCATTGTGCAGGGAGATCAGATATGGCTGAAAACATTGTATCCTTTCACTTGGATCAGCCATATACAAAGAATCTGGACTTGATTGCATTATTCAATCAGACTTTCTGCCGTCGATGACCTCATTCTGGGAGGTGGCATAAAGGGTATAAAAGATGAGGTAAGAGGCAATGGGAGGAGATGATGCTATGGAGATTATGCTATGGAGATTGGGCTGAGACCATCACAGATTACAGAGAGTTGTTACAGCCAGACCATGAGGAGATTTTGTGTTGGGACATACACAGTGAGAAACATACAAAACCTGAGTACAAGACCCCACAGCACAAGTATGGCTGGACACACAAGTATAACCAGCAGAGTGAAAGTGTGAAGCCCAAGTATATATAGCACAACATAGGGTGGGGCAGAGGCACAGGGAAAAAAACCCCTCCCCAAGGCAGAAAGTACAGGCAGACAAGAATTAACCCCTGCCTGTCTGGACCAACTACCTAACAATAATATGCTAGAAAAAGACTTGCACCAGTGTGTATTACAACTGAGATGCACAAATTGAGCTGCTAGAAAAAGACGTACACCACTGTGGATTACAACTAGGGTGTACAAATTGATATGCTAGTAAAAGACATGCATGTTTATTACAACTGAGATGCATGAACTATGCTAGAATAAGATCTACTGTGAGGCAAGCTTGATAAATTTGTTACTAAATTGATTTAAAAAAAACATAAAAATACTATCTGGAAAATTTTATGCACCAATCATGGTTAAAACTTGCAATTAGCAACTAGCAATTAAAAAAACTTATAACTGGGCCTTCGAATCAAGCTGATGGTCTACTGTGCGGCTGCTACTGCTTTTACAGCCCCTGCCTTTCGCCAGCTTCCCAATGCCTTTGACAGTGTCCCCCATTTTGCACACAATTTATATGCTTTAACTTCTGAACCTTCCTTTTGACCCCAGTGGAAGGTATTTCATTGGGAAAGTGTTTGGCCAGGTACAATCTGAAGGCCCTCACCTTTCCAAGTGCTGGTGTAGGGTTGTGAAGCAATACATCTGCAGTTACTAACTTTGGTCAGTAGGTGGCAGCAAAGTAATAAACTGCCCATAAGAATTAATGTAATTAATGTAAATATTGTTCTAGCTTTCAAAGTCTGATTATTGATAATTACTAGAACGTGTTGGACTTTTACAAGTATGGCAGTGCGCTAGGATTGCAGTTTTGATGCCTCCCACTGGAGATAGGGAACTGCATCATCACTCAGCAGGAAACAGGAAGGGAGGGGTGGTGTGGAGAAGGATCTAGAACTAAAAACCTGAGGTGTGCTGTGCTGGGCTGCTGGAGAAAGCTTTGTGCTGGATGGAGGCCTGAGCTGAGCTGACTGCAGGTGAAGTCTTGGTGCTGGCGGAGGACTGAGTTCTAGGACACAGTGACTGTGGGGCTGGCTGAGGACGGAGTCAAGACACCCCTGAAGCACAGAAGATAAAGTGACTACACGAAGGAAAGGCCTCAAGGACTTGTGAATACGGCTTGGCCGCATCTACATAGACCTCGTGGTGGTAGCTATATAAGGGACTCTTACACTGACACCTTATCATTGGAGAGACTGGCCTATCTTTTAAGTGTTGCACTACAGGGAGCTGGAGCAAGGTCTATAACTGTACTTGAAGGGGAAGACAGCATTTGCCTGTGGATTACAATTTAACCATTGGATTACAAATAGTATTGTGCAATACTTAGGGTGCACCCCGACGAGGGACCAATCCAGGAAAACCGCGTTCTTAAAGGACTTGAATCCATTACTTGTTTAAGTAATTGTGGGAACTAAGGGGTATAGTATTGGTTTACTGCAATAATCTGTTCCATGGCATTTTGTATTTTTCTCTCTGTTTATACCTTGATGCATATTTTCCCAGATCTCTCTTCATTGCTTTACTCAGTAAACATTGTTCTGGGAATTAAAATGGTGTGTTTGTCTGTGTGGCATCCTGTACCTGCTGAACCTGTGAGCCCAGCCTTTGGACCTCTTTCATTTGGCACTGCGATCAGGGTACATTGATCACCATGCAGAACCCATCAGGGTCCAGAGAAGCTCTGCCCGTGGCTCCAGTCACCCCTCCTGCCATGGGAGCAGCTCCGATTGTGTGTCTGCCTGCAGGGGCGATCTTGAGTCAACTAGTACGATTTGATGGGCAGAATAGGCCCCTAGAAGACTGGGCTGCACATCTTAAAAGCACCCTCTGGTTATATAATTTGGCTCCTGATCTGCAATCGGATGTGGCGCTGAACGCCTTGGAGGGAGATGCCCAACACACTGTAATGCTGCGCCCTGAGGAGGAAAGGAAGACTGCAGACTGTAGCGGTAGTGGGGCACGCCTCGGGGGAATTAAGGTGCCAGGATGCCCCTAAAGACCCTCGGGACCTTGTGGCCGAAAGCCCTTACTTAGAAGTGCTGATTGAAGGACAAATGGTGAAATATCTTATAGACATGGGATCGGAAGTAACCACAATGCCCTTGAAATTCTTTGAGAGAAACTTCGGTCATCGGATGAAACCTGACAAGGACATTTTGATTAATTTGATGGCAGTAAACCAGACTATACCTGTGTAGGGAACTGCCATTTCTACTAGTATATAATGTATCTGGCTTCTTTGCCCCTGCAGTTTGGCTTCAGAGACCCCAGGCATTTAGTGCAAGTTTTGTTTTGTAAATACAGTGAGTCAGACACATGTGAAGCAGAGCTGCTGGGGGGAGAGATGTGAGCAGAGCTGCTGAGACAGACATGTTATGTCTGGGGGAGTCTAAGAGCCACGTGTTCCTCTTTACTTCACAGTATATAGTTAGGTATGTGTTACCCCCTATATACTCACAGGACCTAGCTAGTAACCGTAGTTAGGGATCCATATATATATATAGTTCAGGGCAGTGATAGGTTAGGCTTCCGAAGGCCAACTAGCTAGTTAGAGGCCCGGTGGCACTAGTAGTTTAGCTGGCAGGTTAAGGACTCAGTGTTAGGGTAGTCAGGCCTGCATCTACTGCCATCACCGTCGCCCTGTTTGCTGCCTGTGAAGAATCTCACCATCATCATCATCTCCTGATCGGCTGTCTGTCATCTCCTGGAAGAATCCGAGGATCCACAGTCATCCACAGGGGCCCCTGCATCTCTTCTGTTGCCTGGAGGTATTGTGCACTGGACTCTTGCTATATATTTATATATATACCCGGGTATATAACCTAAGACGGTTGAGGACTTGCTGGTTGTTGTAGTATTGCTGTGTTCTGAGTATATTTTATGTATGTATTATTACCCTGTTGATTCTTATAAAGCTACTGTTATAACCTTATGTGGTATCTGTATGTATTCTTCAGACTGTGAGATTAGTACAGTGATCCTTGTTAAGGCTACTAACTGTACTTCATGGGTAAGTCCCAGGAAGAGATCCTCCCTGTAATACAGAGGCTCTATCCTGGGTGGAGGCACTGATATATTTCATATATGTTCCCACTCTTCCCTTCAGCGAAGGCTTCAGGTCCCATTATACACACAGGTCAGCGCCAGAGTCTGTTGCGGGAGGGATAATACTCATACCCCCCCCCAAATAGGGCTACATTTGGAGGCACTGCTGAGATTTAGAAGTGGGAATAGTCATTGATATGGAGAAGCGATATAGCTCAGAGGGGAACCTCCCACTAGCTACTACATGGGATTACCGACCTCCTGTTCCTCCCCTGGTTCAGGTAAAGGAAGAACCCCGCTCAGCCAGTTACCCCCCCAGTATGGCCGTCGCTAGCAGTTCCTCTAGTGACAGTGCTATTAGCACTTTAGCCAGGCTGACTGAAATGTTAGCTCAGGGCCTGCAGGCCACTCACTACAAGAAACTAAAAGTATTCTCTGGTAATGTCCCAGTACCACAAGGGGAGGAAAACTTTGAGATATGGAAAGAACATACTCTCCAATGCCTGAAGGAATGGTCTTGCTCTGAAGAAGGCAAGCGGCAGCGTATCAGTGAAAGTTTGCGGTCTCCTGCTGCAGAATTGATCCGCTTGTACAGAGACTCTCATGAAGGAGTGAGTGCATTGGACTATATACAAGTACTGTCTGATCACTTTGAGCCATACTATGACCTTGCCCAGATGGTTGCTGATTACCGAATGGTTCGTCAAAAAGAAGGGGAAAATGTCTCTACTTTTATTAACCGTTTACAGCTACTTCTTTCACGTCTGGTGTACCACGCAGCTATATCTACTTCAGAGGTAGACGCTATGAGAACCAGTCAGTTGGTGAGAGGGTTACAACCTCATCATCCTCTTGCTCAAGTACTCAAGGTCTTACTATCTGATAGAGTCCTTCCATTTCCTGACTTAATGAAGTTAGTGAAGAAACAAGAAGCTGACATTAGTTTTAGTACCCCTAAGAAAGCGAAAAGCATTTCTAAAGAAGATGTTGTTCCTAATTCAAACAAGGACAAACCAGCGGAGCGGTCAGAACTTAGACAGTCCGCCACTCCACCCACTGCCACTCAATGGAGGAAGGATGCTAGAACCTGTTATAAATGTGGTCAGACGGGCCATAGTGCCAGACAGTGTACGGAGGACAGTGAGGGATTGAGACACAGTGCTGTCTTCTCTATTCAGAATCAAAGACACCGAAGGAAGGCGGGCCGAGTAAAGACCAGAGGCGCTATCGCGGGCTCCAGGTCCGTTGTCAAAGTCACTGTCAATGGTCATGCCGCTCCTGCCCTGTTTGATACAGGATCTCAAGTGACCCTGATTTATCACTCGTTCTACCAAAAGTATCTGAGGGATATACCTCTTCAGTCTACAGGACAAATGAAATTGTGGGGGCTTAATTCAGGATCATATCCTGTAGATGGCAGCCTACAAGTAGTTATAGCTGTCCCTGAATTAGAAGATCAGAGTGTCGCTCCCATGAAGATTACGGCTCTTGTCTGTCCTGATACAGGGGATTCTTGTGCAGCTCCTGTGATACTTGGCACTAATTGTCCCGCAGTGCATTATGCTTTTCAGAAGTTTCTTGGAAGAGATTGGAACCCTGCAGCTCAGCCGGTGAATATATCTTCTGATCTTAGAGAACTCTGTGATGCCCTGTCTACTGGCTATCGACATGGAATGGTATATCATATCGGTGAGAGAACCGTGGAAGTTCCTGCCGGCGGGGAGAGAATTCTGAGAGTAGCCTCCAGCATTGCTCCCGATTTGCTTGAAGGGGGGAGTTATGTCCTTATGGAAACCCCTGAAGAAATGATTAACCAGAATGGCTGGATGGTGATCCCAGAGAGAAAGGACTGGAGAAATAAAGTGGAGTTATCTACCTGTGTGACAGTGAGGAACTGTTCACCGCATCCGATTGTAATTGGACCATACCAGAATGTGGCCCACTGCTACCCTGTGCTTGGAGTAAATCCATACGCTGAAGTGTGCAGGATTCAAATCCGAGATGCAATCCCTAATCTCAATCTTGACTTGAGTGATCCACATTTACCAGAGGCCTGGAATCAGCGACTGACACAGAAGTTGTCTGAATTATCGGAAGTGTTCTCCATGGATGATATGGATGTAGGTTGTGCTAAAAGTGCTCAACACACTTTCCGATTGACCGATTCTACTCCCTTCCGGGAGCGACCACGGAGAGTTGCTCCAAAGGATGTTGATGAGTTAAGACAGACTCTACAGCAAATGAAAGGTCAGGGGATCATTGTGGACAGTAAGAGCCCCTATGCCTCACCTATTGTGGTGGTAAGAAAAAAAATCTGGAGCAATTCGCCTATGTGTGGATTACAGAACTCTGAACCGGAGAACCTTACCTGATCAGTATACACTGCCGAGAATTGAAGAAGCTCTGGAAGCTCTGAATGGAAACTGTTGGTTCACAGTGCTGGACCTAAGATCGGGATACTATCAAGTCCCAATGGCACCTGGGGATCAGGAAAAGACAGCCTTCATATGTCCCTTGGGTTTCTTTCAGTTCACTCGTATGCCGCAAGGTACAAAAGGTGCGCCAGCAACGTTCCAAAGGTTGATGGAAAGAGTGTTAGGTGATTTAGTGCCCCGGGAATGCCTTGTATATCTTGATGACATTATTGTGTTTGGAAAGACGCTGGAAGAACATGAAGAACGACTCATGAGAGTACTCCATCGCTTAAAAGAAGAGGGGCTGAAGTTGTCGGCTGACAAATGCAAATTTTGTAGATCTTCGGTCACTTATGTAGGTCATATTGTTTCTGCTGAAGGAGTTGCTACCGATCCTGGTAAGATTGAAGCTGTGGTGAATTGGCCCCGACCGCAAAATATTACGGAGTTGCAATCTTTCTTGGGGTTTTGTGGATTCTATCGACGATTTGTGGAAGGATATTCAAAAATTGCTCGAGCCCTCCTCGACCTGTTGAAGAGTGATGCAGGAGATCCGGGAAAGAAGAAAGGGTCTTCCAAAAGCCTTTTTGGCGATAGGTGGACTGCGGATTGTGAAGAAGCATTTAAGTTGTTGAAGAAGAAATTGACAGAAGCTCCCGTTCTGGCTTATGCTGATGCACATAAGCCATATGTGCTACATGTAGATGCCAGCTTTGAAGGATTAGGTGGCGTGCTGCACCAAGAATACCCGGCCGGGTTACAGCCCATAGCTTTCATAAGTCGAAGTCTTTCTCCCAGCGAGAAAAATTATCCAGTACATAAATTGGAGTTTTTGGCGCTCAAGTGGGCCATTGTTGATAAATTACATGACTATTTATACGGAGCCACGTTTGAAGTAAGAACAGACAACAATCCACTGACATACGTTTTGTCAACCGCTAAACTCGATGCTACAGGACATCGCTGGTTGGCAGCTTTATCCAACTACCAATTCACACTCAAGTATAAATCGGGGCCTAAGAACATTGGGGCAGATGCTCTATCAAGACGGCCTGGATTACCTAGTCCGGAAGTAGTGGATGAATGGGAAGAAGTGCCAAGTCCTGGAGTAGGAGCTTTGTGTGCCATGGCTGCTGTAGTTGAAGACCGAGTAGCCTTTTCTGAAACTCGGCTTATTGACTCTATTGGGGGAGGTCCCGAAGCTGTACCAGACATGTTTGCCTACCCTGCCGCTTTAGGATCCTTTGAGAGTTGTTCTATATCTTCAAAGCGAATGATCTGGAGTCAAAAGACTGATCCTTTAATTGGACCTCTTTATCAAGCAGTGAGTTCTCAAGACAGAGAAATGTTAAAGACATCCCTACCCTCTGAATGCAGTCAACTTCTACGAGATTGGGAGAAGTTTGAAATAGACAATGGCCTACTTTATCGTGTGGTGCTGTATCATGATCACCCTGGAAGGCGCCAACTAGTTATTCCAAGCTGCTTTCAGAAGATGATTTTCCGAAGTCTGCATGATTATCATGGTCATTTGGGACCTGAGAAGACTTATGGCCTAATACAAGACCGATTCTACTGGCCCAAAATGAGAGATACCGTGACTCGTCTGTGTAGGTGCTGTCGCAGATGTTTGCAGAGGAAGACTGTCCCGGTTCGAGCGGCCTTCATGGGACACTTGAAGAGTTCGGGCCCCATGGATCTTGTCTGCATAGACTTCCTTTGTATTGACAACGACTCCAGAGGATTTGGAAATGTATTGGTGGTGACTGATCACTTCACACGATATGCTCAAGCCTTTCCGACTAAGGATCAAAAAGCAGTCACTGTTGCAAGAGTGCTTTGGGAAAAGTATTTTATCCATTATGGCTTACCACACCGGTTGCATTCTGATCAAGGCCGGGATTTTGAGAGTAACCTGATCAAAGAGTTACTTCAGTTGTTGAACATCCGCAAAAGTCGGACGACGCCTTACCATCCAGAGGGAGATGCCCTTCCTGAAAGATTTAACAGGACTTTACTTGATATGCTTGGTACCTTACGAATTGAGGATAAGCGATCCTGGAGTAGAAAAGTGGAGGCTATGGTGCATGCCTATAATAGTACAAGGCACGAGAGCACAGGATATTCACCATACTTTCTGATGTTTGGAAGAGAGCCTAGGCTACCTATTGACATCTTGTTGGGAGTCTCTACCGATGGTATCAGTCATCGAGATCATTACCGATACGTGGCACGTTTGAAAGAAACGCTTAAGAGTGCTTATCAGCTGGCTGAGGAAAATGCGGCCAAAGTGAATGAAGGAAATAAAAGGAGATTTGATCTTCGAGTAAGATACCGAGAATTGAACCCTGGGGACCATGTTCTGCTACGGAATTTGGGAGCATCTGCAAAACATAAGCTGGCTGATCGATGGCGGAGTGAACTCTTTACAGTGGTAGATCGGTTGCCTGGAATACCAGTCTACAAGATAAAAGGACGGGACGGGAGGATCAGGACTTGGCATAGAAATCATTTGTTGCCTGTACCTCAGATTGATGGTATGGATATCTCCAATGATGGCTCGGTCTGCGATTCTCCACAGTCCTTAGCCGATATTCCACCTGACCTTCCTGAAACTCCTGAGAGTGATTGGACTGTGGCTCCTGAAGTTCCTAGATCACCAGTATCTTCTCCTTCAGGGAGACCTATGAACCCTCAAACTCCAGAATTCGTACCTAGATCTGTGTCTACAGATGAGCAGGGATCTAGCTCTCCTACGCCACCAGCACCATCCCCTCCCATGGCAGACAACCCTAGTTTAGGGCCTGGACATGCTAGTTTACCTCAGAGAGAGGTACGGAGAGGAGAGAGAATTAGACACCCTCCACCTATGCTGACATATGATAGTTTGGGGGACCCCAGATTTACTAAGCCTCATTTATACCATGCTTGGGTGGGTGCAGTGTCCACTTTGGTCAATATGTTACCAATTTTCGCTCCTGCTGGCATGTATACCTATTAACCTGTTGTGACTCTGTAAATGCAAAAGCAACCATATTGATATTGTCATTGGTAATGTTGACTGTATACTATGACTTTGTATGTCTTTGACGTGACGTAAAGATTTCACCAGAGGGAGAGTGTAGGGAACTGCCATTTCTACTAGTATATAATGTATCTGGCTTCTTTGCCCCTGCAGTTTGGCTTCAGAGACCCCAGGCATTTAGTGCAAGTTTTGTTTTGTAAATACAGTGAGTCAGACACATGTGAAGCAGAGCTGCTGGGGGGAGAGATGTGAGCAGAGCTGCTGGACAGACATGTTATGTCTGGGGGAGTCTAAGAGCCACGTGTTCCTCTTTACTTCACAGTATATAGTTAGGTATGTGTTACCCCCTATATACTCACAGGACCTAGCTAGTAACCGTAGTTAGGGATCCATATATATATATAGTTCAGGGCAGTGATAGGTTAGGCTTCCGAAGGCCAACTAGCTAGTTAGAGGCCCGGTGGCACTAGTAGTTTAGCTGGCAGGTTAAGGACTCAGTGTTAGGGTAGTCAGGCCTGCATCTACTGCCGTCACCGTCGCCCTGTTTGCTGCCTGTGAAGAATCTCACCACATCATCATCATCTCCTGATCGGCTGTCTGTCATCTCCTGGAAGAATCCGAGGATCCACAGTCATCCACAGGGGCCCCTGCATCTCTTCTGTTGCCTGGAGGTATTGTGCACTGGACTCTTGCTATATATCTATATATATACCCGGGTATATAACCTAAGACGGTTGAGGACTTGCTGGTTGTTGTAGTACTGCTGTGTTCTGAGTATATTTTATGTATGTATTATTACCCTGTTGATTCTTATAAAGCTACTGTTATAACCTTATGTGGTATCTGTATGTATTCTTCAGACTGTGAGATTAGTACAGTGATCCTTGTTAAGGCTACTAACTGTACTTCATGGGTAAGTCCCAGGAAGAGATCCTCCCTGTAATACAGAGGCTCTATCCTGGGTGGAGGCACTGATATATTTCATATATGTTCCCACTCTTCCCTTCAGCGAAGGCTTCAGGTCCCATTATACACACAGGTTAGCGCCAGAGTCTGTTGCGGGAGGGATAATACTCATACCCCCCCCCCCAAATAGGGCTACACCTGTGTTTGGAGTGGCTTGGATGAGAATCGAGCTATGCGGACAAGACGATGGCAAGAAGGGAGTGGTGCTGGTAGAGAAGTCGGCTCGAGATGAAGCCCCAGTCGTATTGGGAATGAATATTCTGCGGGAACTAGATCGACTCATGTTTACAAAAGAGGGCCCCGGTTATTGGAGGAATGCAACTTCCCATAAGCCCACCCGGAGAGCATTCCAGCGCTTGATCAGAACATGTGGTATCTGTAAAAGCACCCCTGTGGGTAAACCCTTTGGACGGTATATTCTCCGTATGGAACTACCTGCACCGTACCTCCACGTCAGGAGAAGATGATACGTATGCCTATTGGAGGACACCGGAAGCTGAACGGGATAGATGTGCTAATGGAACCCCTGGGCTTGTCAGAAGCTAGCCGAAGTCCTTTGGTCGCCAGAACTATTGTGACGGTTGCGGATGGACAGGTGTTAGTCCGGTGTATCAACATACATGACTATGAAGTTACTTTCCATGCGGGAGAAAAGGTGGCTGAGCTGCATGTGCTGCAAGGAGAGACACTCACAGTGGCAGTGGACCAGAATTCTGAAGAGGAGCCCACACCTGAGTGGAATGGCCAGCGAATTTTAGAACAAATGGATATTGATGCAAGCCAATTCACCACTGATCAAATGGGAAAAATTGAAGCAGTGCTGTGGGAGTTTCAATCCACTTTCCACTTCCTCTCGGTGTGAGGAAGACTTTGGGTGCACTACGGCCATTGAGCATGAAATACCCACTGGGGATATCCCCCCGATTTGAGAAAGATACTGGCAGATCCCACCTACTCTCTACCAAGAGGTGAAGACCATGCTATCTCAGACAGTGGCATAGTGAAGGAAAGCCAAAGCCCATGGGCTGCACCGGTGGTTTTAGTGCGGAAAAAAGATGGGTCCTTGAGGTTCTGTGTGGACTACCGGAAGTTAAATGCAGCCACAGTAAAGGATGCCTTTCCCCTGCCAAGGATTGGAGAATCATTGACGGCTTACAGCATGCCAAGTATTTCTTGACACTAGATCTGGCAAGCGGTTACTGGCAAGTACCTGTTGCAGAGAAGGATAGGCAGAAAACCGCCTTTATTATACCGATGGGGCTGTATGAATTCAACCGAATTCCTGTTGGGCTAACAAATGCTCCAGGTACATTCCAACATCTGATGGAACACTGCCTGGGTGAATTAAACTTTGAGTCGATTCTGATCTACCTGGATGACATGATAGTCCATGCACCCACGTTCGAAGAACATTTGAGAAGACTGCGGCAAGTGCTCAGTGGGCTCCGTGATCATGGCCTTAAGATCAAGCCAAGAAAGTGCCATCTCTTTCAAACTAGTATAGAATATCTGGGACACGTGGTATTAGCTGAAGGAGTTCGTCCTGCGGATAGTAAGGTGGAGGCCGTGAGCAAGTGCCCTCAACCCAAGACACTTCGGGAAGTGAGAGCATTTCTGGGAATGGCCGGTTACTACCGAAGATTTATAAAGGGATTTGCGAAAATCGCTGGTCCGCTACATGAACTCTTGAGAGGGACTTCTCAGGGTCCGAAGACACGCCCTGTATCATGGGGGCTGCCTCAGCAACAAGCATTTGATGAACTAAAGAAGGCCCTGACTAGCGCCCCCATCCTGGCATTCGCTCAATATGACAGGCCATTCATGCTGTATCGAAGGAGTAGGCAACCTTTTATGTTCGGCGTGCCGATTTTAATAAAAAAATCAAAGATGAGGTACTCGGAGTGCCGGTCAATAATTGTAAGTCTGACGACCCCTAAACTAAAGTCATATACTACAAACCATAACACAGAAGTGCTGCCACCAGATGCTTTAGGACACATGCGTTTAGTGCTATTTCCTAGGACGCTCCTGCACTTGAATGCAGGAGCAATGAAAGCAATGAAAGTCCATGTGCAGCCCCCAAATAGTGGTAAATGTGTCCAGGAGCATCGTATGGCAGCATCCTTATGGTGAAAACACACTATGTATCTGGATGCAGCTATATTCTTAGGCCACTGGAACTTTTTCATTCGATGTAAAACTGGTGCATTTTTGCACAAAAAAAACCAAAGAAAATAAAGCCTGAGTTTTCTGTGCAAAAACACATCCTTAATAATATAGAAAACACACCGTTATACAGAATAATGTCCCATAGTGGTCCCTGCACACGGTATTATGTCCCATAGCCGTCCCTGCACATGGTATTATGTCCCATAGCGGCTTCTGCACACAGTATTTGTCCCATAGCTGCCTCTGCACACGGTATTATGTCCCATAGCAGCCTCTGCACACAGTATTTGTGCCATAGCGGCCTCTGCACACGGTATTTGTCCCATTGTAGTCCCTGCACACAGTATTTGTCCCATAGCGGCCCCTGCACACAGCAATATGTCCCATAGCGGCGCCTGCATGCGGTATTATGTCCCATAGTGGCCCCTGCACACAGCAATATGTCCCATAGCGGCCCCTGCACACAGCAATATGTCCCATAGCGGCGCCTGCACACAGTATTATGTCCCATAGTAGCCCCTGCACACAGCAATATGTCCCATAGCGGCCCCTACACATGGTATTATGTCCCATAGCGGCCCCTGCACACAGTATTTGTCCCATAGCGGCCCCTGCACACAGCAATATGTCCCATAGCGGCCCCTACACACGGTATATGTCCCATAGCAGCCCTTGCACACGGTATATGTCCCATAGCGGCCCCTGCACACGGTATATGTCCAATAGTGGCCCCAATACACTGTGTTATCCTCCATAGTAGCCCCTGCACACGGTATAATATTCTAACTTTTATAATATTCCAATTTGTGCCACTCACTAGCTATTATTATACTGTGGGGTCTCTTCAGACCACAGAGTATAATAAGTGGAGGGCAAAGAGAGGTGACAAACATAAAAAACAATGTACTCACCATTCCACGCTCCGCAGCCGCTCTGTATCTTCGGGCGCTTCTGTTTGTACTCAGCGACCACTCATTGAGTCTCAGGGGTCACGTCGCGTCATTATGCGTAATGACGTCAGACGCAGACGTGACACCTGAGGCCCTGTCAGCTGACTTCAGGCAGAAGCGCCTGAAGAGTACACAGCGGCTGTGGAGCGTTGAATAGTGAGTAACAGTGTTTTTTATGTTTGATCATCTCCCCGGGGGCTCCGCTTATTATACTCGGGGTCTGAAGAGACCCCACAATATAATAATAGCAGTTTCGTTTTGGCCGTGTTTGGTCCGATCGAAACTGCTGGGCGAGGACTCCGCTGTAGTGCCAGGGAAATAAGCCTTGCGTGCCAAGAGTAGCACACGTGCCAGAGGTTGCCGACCCCTGCTGTATACCGATGCAAGCCTGCACAGGTTAGGAGCAGTGTTAGCCCAAGAACAGGAAGGCCAGGGACGAGTCATTGCATATGCTAGTCGATCTCTATGGGACTCTGAACGAAATTCGGAAAATTACAGCTCCTTCAAACTCGAGTTGTTGGCGTTGGTCTGGGCGATGACTGAGAAATTCTCAGGGTATCTGACCGGGGCCCATGTACTAGTAAGAACAGACAATAACCCATTGGCCCACCTGCAGAATGCAAAGCTTGGTGCCCTAGAACAGAGGTGGATGGCTAGATTAGCGAAGTATGACTATACCATCAAATATCGTGCCGGTAAAGACAATGCCAATGCTGATTAGTCACCTGGGAGGTGCTGGTCAGAGAAGTTGATGAAGAAGATGAAGGAACTGAAATACCCGATCTCAGTCAAGTGCCTCGACGGTCACACGTAGCAAGCTAAAGTGAGGTGGCTACTGGTAGCACTGTACTACTAAGGAAGACTGAAGAAGAATGGGCACAGGTGCATGATGATGATGATCCCAACCTACAGAAGATAAAAGACTGGGTTAAAACTGAGACCTGGCCCAAGCTTGAAGTGTGAAGTCGTTTGTCTTCAGACGGATGGAAGCTGTTACAACAACGGGACCGGCTGAAAATCAGAAATGAGGTCATGTACCGGAGGGTGTTTCTGCCTACAGATCTTGAAGAGAGGTGACAGATACCAGGTGCCGTGGCCCGAAGAGTAGCCCTTGAGGGGCATGAGCAGGGTGCCTACTTTGGAGCAGAAAAAACGTACAAGTGGGTGCAGAGGCTCGTATACTGTCCCCAGCTGGAGCAAATTGTCCGAGAAGTGCGTCAAAAGTGCCGAGTTTGCTAGCTGGCAAAACCTCCGGAGCAGCGAGCCCCAATTCAAGTGATTCAAACATCAGCACCACTAGAAATTCTGATGGTTGACTACATTTTAGTCGGACAATCAGTGAGTGGCCATCAGTACTGCCATGTAATGACGGATCACTTCACGAAGTTCTCTGTGGCAGTACCAACACGTGACCAGACCGCAGAGTCAGCCGCACGTGCTGTGTGCAGACACTTCATCCAGGTGTATGGATGCCCGAAGCGAATTCACTCTGACCAAGGAGCTTGCTTTCAAGGGAAACTTATGGAAGAGCTGTGTCGACTGTGTTCATAACACTACGGGCTATACTCCATACATGCTGCTGTTCGGACGTCCTGGACAAGAAATCGTGGAAATGAACCTCAGCCCACCTTCTTAAGAGATAACTAGAACTGCCGACTCCTGGGTGCAGGAGAACTGAGACTAATTGAGAACCATCCAACGGGTGGTCAATGAGAGATTTCAAAAGCAAGTCCCTAGGTATCATCCACCTGTGCAAACAGTACCATTGTTACCAGGTGAAAGAGTACTGGTCCGTGCAAAGCGACCCATCGACAAATTGGACCACCGTTGGGAACCACAGCCTTACATTGTGAAACGGCAAGTGTTTTCAGAAGGTCCAGTCTGTGATGTCCAAGCGGAAGACTCTGATGGGCCAACTCATAGATTACACCGTAACATGCTCAGACCGTGTCTTTCGGAGCTTCAGTCCTCACTTGAAAACACTGGAGAAGTTCAACAAAGACATTCAGATCTAGTGTGTCCAAGAGACACGGAGTGGTGGCTGGTCACTTCGTCACCTGTACAGACTGATGGGGCGTCTACTGTTCCATGTCCTGTGGCTAATAATACCGCAGAAGGTGCGTTACTACCCCAAGGGGAGTTGGATACAATTCCTACACCAGTACTACCAAACCCAGGCATTCGCAGGTCGGAGCGCTCCACAGCAGGTATTCCCCCTCAGCGCTATGCAGCAGATGAGTTTATTTGGTAGAGTTGTCGGGACGCCAATACTTTAGTGGGGTGGCATGTAAGGTTGTGAAGCAATACATCTGCAGTAACTAACTTTGGTCAGTAGGTGGCAGCAAAGTAATAAACTGCCCAAAAGAATTAATGTAATTTATGTAAATATTGTTCTAGGGTTCAAAGTCTGATTATAGATAATTACTGGAACGTGTTGGACTTTTACAAGTATGGCAGTGCGCTAGGATTGCAGTTTTGATGCCTCCCACTGGAGATAGGGAACTGCATCATCACCCAGCAGGAAAAAGGAAGGGAGGGGTGGTGTGGAGAAAGATCTGGAACTAAAAACCTGAGGTGTGCTGTGTTGGGCTGCTGGAGAAAGCTTTGTGCTGGATGGAGGCCTGAGCTGAGCTGACTGCAGGTGAAGTCTTGGTGCTGGCGGAGGACTGAGTTCTAGGACACAGTGACTGTGGGGCTGGCTGAGGACGGAGTCAAGACACCCCTGAAGCACAGAAGATAAAGTGACTACATGAAGGAAAGGCCTCAAGGACTTGTGAGTACGGCTTGGCCGCATCTACATAGACCACGTGGTGGTAGCTATATAAGGGACTCTTACGCTGACACCTTATCATTGGAGAGACTGGCCTATCTTTTAAATGTTGCACTACAGGGAGCTGGAGCAAGGCCTATAACTGTACTTGAAGGGGAAGACAGCATTTGCCTGTGGATTACAATTTAACCATTGGATTACAATTAGTATTGTGCAATACTTAGGGTGCACCCCGACGAGGGACCGATCCAGGAAAACCGCGTTCTTAAAGGACTTGAATCCATTACCTGTTTAAGTAATTGTGGGAACTAAGGGGTATTGGTTTGCTGCAATAATCTGTTCCATAGCATTTTGTATTTTTCTCTCTGTTTATACCTTGATGCATATTTTCCCAGATCTCTCTTCATTGCTTTAATCAGTAAACATTGTTCTGGGAATTAAAACGGTGTGTGTGTCTGTGTGGCATCGTGTACCTGCTGAACCTGTGGGCCCAGCCCTTGGTCCTCTTTCACTGGGACTCCCCCCGCCAAATCTTGAAAAACAAGGGTCTTGATTATTTTTTTGGCGCTGTAAGACTTGGTCTGAGCGGTCCAGCCCACACATGTATCAATTGTAGTCAATGATACAATCGTGCTTGTGGAAGACCTCAGTATAGCCTCTGATCTGGACAGAGCTGGTAATGTGGCCATGAACTGTGGTTAGTACAAAGACATTTCTCTTGTCTTTGTACCTGACACACAGCAAGCTGTCAGAACATATGGCCATACTACCACCCTTTTTCAATGGTGCCCCAAGCAGCGCTCAAGGAAGACCCTGCTGGAGGCAGGAAGGGATTTGAGTTGATGGCCTGGCAGACATCAATGAGCAGGTAAAACAGTAAAAAAAAATGTCTATTACTCATGTTATGCATTGTCTCTATCCCCTACTCAATAATAAGCACAGTTAAAATCTGTTCCCCTTCACTGTTTTTATCATAAAGGGCAGGGTGCATGGGGCAGCTCCTGATTCCTGCAGTGAATTTATAAATGTCAGAGATAAAGTGTGGAAAGCAATTTCATGCGAATATGTATGCCTTAATATGTATGTGCACATGTATATGTGTTTTTGCATATGTTTGTCCATGCATATATTTCATACTTGCCAACTTTCCTAAAAAAGGGAATAGCTGGAAAACTCCTGAGCACACCATATACTTTTCTTCATGAACCTGCACTTCCCTCCACTATCTTTGTCTGCAGTGTCCCCAGGAGCAGAGGAACAGATAGGCTTGAGTAGGTGAATTTCTGCTCTAAAGTCTGTAATGGGGTGACAGCTGCTGGAGGGTGGTGGAGAAATCAAGAGGAAAAATTGAATAAAAAAAAGACACACGCATGGTAAAGTGTCTCTGATATCAGCAAACACTAATATGAGTGTTGGCTGGTGGCTTTGAATGCAAATGGTGTCTGTATGCCTCTTAAATGGGTTGTCCGGGATAAATGGGAATCCCTACACTAATCTAAACACCCTCCTACTTTCTAAATAACATAATCAAAAATGTTTATTTACCCATATTCTAGTTATCTGGTGACGATTCGTTTCCCCGTTTCTAGGAACGGAACGTCACTACTACTCCCTCCCCCATCAACTCCATCATACTTACCTTCCAGACTTCTTCCTGCGGGACACATCTTCCTTTTTCTGACTGCAGGTACTTGTCCCAGCGCTGCTGGGAGCCGCGCAGTAGAGGTGGATCGCACGCATGCAGTCAGAAAAGAGGGATGGGCGTCCCTCAGGATGAAGAGAAGACAGGGAAGTATATAATGGGGTTGGGGGTTGAGCTGAGTAGCTAGGGAAGGGCTAGTAGTTTTGTGAGCGAGATAGCTAGAGAGACAGGGAGGGGGGTGTATGGGAGGGAGGGAGGGGGTGTATGGGAGGGAGGGAGGGGGTGTATGGGAGGGAGGGAGGGAGAGAGAGAGAAAGGGGGGGGGTGAGGTGAGAGGTAGCATGGAAGTTACATAGCAGGAAGCTGAACCATGTAAACAAATTTAGAAGATACCAGGAGCTCCCAGAGACACCCAGAAATCACTCAAAACACTGCTAAAGGTATATGGGTGCATTTATTAACCCCTTAATAGCACTAACAGACCTTTTTTTAAAAAAAAACAAAAACATTTTTTGTCTGGAAAACCCCTTTAAAGTGTTACTAAACTTTTGATTTCCTGGCAGTATTTGTGTCATAAATAAATTTTTTAATATACTTTATTAACACATTTTGCCTCCTTTCTATGAAATCCTGCATTTTTTCACTCCTGTATCGAGAGCAGTTTCTGCCTCTGACTGTATGTTACTGAGTATGGTGTACAGGAGTACGGGGCTGTGTAACATGTAGAGAAAATGAGGGTAGGGGAGGGTCACTTCAAACAGTTATATCCTTTATAAAGCATCTTTAGAAAACATCAGGAGATTCTATTCTTTCATATGACACTAAGGTTGCAGTACTATCACTGGATGAAAACATAGTCGGGATTGGGATGTTTATATCATATATTATGCTGCATACAAATATCCTAATCCCGGCTGTGTTTTCAACCAGTGAGAACTGTGGAAATAATTTAGATAGCATTGTGAGCTTCTAAGGGGTGCAAGTGAATGGCGAAAAACTCACTCAGACAACTGAGTAAAACAGGAACGGCTTTACTGGTTATGATTCTGGAGCACAGCAACCAACTCTTGAACTATTGCAACAGGTAGATCATATACAGTAGGGACGTTGTCTCTATAAGAACTTGGGAAAGTAACAGGAAGGATATAACTACAGCCTTTATAGCATCGTTTCACTTTATGCCATCTCTCAGTGGGACCCGCTTACTGATCCTGCTGGTGGGCAATGGACTCCACTGGTGCTCACGCTCTGTCTTTCCAAGGCAGTACCTTTCTCCTTATTGCAGTGGAGAAGCTGGCTAGACACTCCTTTGTCCTTGCTTTTCTATCCCAGGTGCTTTGCACTTCACTTACTTGCACTGGTCTGTGTTTCTCTCCTCCTTCAGTGCAGTCCTGTGCTCTGATTGCTGTAGCACTTCTGGACCTGGCTGTGCTGTTCTGTTTGGCTTGGGTCACTATGTCACACCACCATTGAGCTCTGTTAACAGACACTGCTTCTGATCACATTTCACTCTTCTCTTTTTCCAGGACCTGTGTGACCCCCACTTCCTGTGTCCCCAGCTTTTTCTTCCCCAGGTAACTCTATTATTTCTAGCTGGGAACTGGCTCCCTCTACTGGATTGGGATAATAACAGAAAATCTCCATGTTCTAACATTGCAGCAGAACCTCCTGGAATTACAAGCTAACTGTCATATGAAAGAAGAGAATCTCCTCCACAAATTTGTACATTTTATAATGTCAGAGATATAACTGTTTGAAGTTACCCTCCCCTACCCTCATTTTCTCTACCTGTACACAGTAACATTCAGTGAGAGGCAGGAACAGCTCTCAATACAGAAACAAGGGAAAGAGTGAAAAAATGCAGGATTTCACAGAAAGGAGACAAAATTTGTTAGTACAGTATATTACAAAATTTATACATGACACAAATACTGCCAGAAAATCAAAAGTTGTCCTAAACTTTTTTTTAAAATTTATTTTAAAATATTTTAAAATAATTTTACTGTTCGCTTCAGACGGCATAAAGGCTAGGTACACCCTTGTGGGAATGATATTATGGAAAAGCTCTTTGGTTAGTGTGTGTGTGAGACTAAGCTATATATGGCTATATTTCTTTTCATCCCACCAGCAGCACAACACTGGGGTATTTCTGCCCCTGTGTGCTGGTAGGACAGAATGGAATTTTTAATGAACAATTAAATGATTAAACATTAACCCCTCCCCCTCCTCAATATAAGGAAGGAAGTACCAACTCCTCAACGTGTTTTTATCTGTCCTGTGTCGGTGGGACAGGTGGAGGGAAGGTTATTCCTTCCCTATAGTGTTGTCCAGGTTTCTGGATGACTTTCCCCTCCTCACTCCTGCTTCAGTTGTTCTATTCTTCAAGAGGGCCCTCCCTAGGGTTTCTTCTTGCTAGATCCCCAGTGTAGTGCTGCTGGTGGGACGAAAGGGAAGTGTAGATTATGATGTTAAACAGTTTTCCCTTAGTCCCAACAGCAGCACAAGGCTCCCTGCCTATGTGTTATTTATTTTTTCTTTATAATTACATGTTGGGGGGTTGGTACTTCCTTCCTTATATTGAGGAGGGGTTAATGTTTAACCATTTAATTGTTCAATAAACATTCCATTCTGTCCTACTAGCACACAGGGGCAGAAATATCCCAGTGTTGTGCTGCTGTTGGGACTAAGGGAAAACAGATTAACATCATAATCTACGCTATGTCAATATGGGATAACCTTTTTTTTCATAGATTTTGTTCTGCACATTGAACACACACAAACTAGACATGCAGAAGCTTCTTGGTGGTCAAATTGGTTTGGAAGATTTTATCTTTGCACATGTTAGAGGGGAAACCAAAGAAGTAGAGATCACCAAAACAGAAGATGCATTGGGCCTCACAATCACTGATAATGGGGCTGGATACGCATTCATAAAGGTATGCTTTTGGAGTTTTAATTTTTTTTTAAAGAAAATAAAATGTGAGAATTAATGGTTAAAAAGAACACCTGTAACTCAATGTTGATGACTATGATATTAATTTAATATTACAGTAAAATATGTTAACACTGACACAGTACTTGTTTGCAACCTAAAACTACAAAATATTGTGAAGTTTGAGGGTAAGGTCAAAGTGGATTTTTGAGATGGAATCCGCCTCAAAAACACCTCCCAATTCTCCCATTCATTTAATTTGGAGTCAAACAAATTTTCCCACTAGCTGATTTTTCAGCTAGAGGGGAAAAAAAGTGTCATGAAGTATTATAAGCAGTTTCTGCTTTTCAAAACTGCTGTAAAAAAAAGTCAGCGTTTTTTACAGCATTTTTAGCAAAAACCACTGCAAAAAACTTAGCGTTTTTTTTTCCACCTCCCATTCATTTCAATAAGCTTTGCAAGGTAGAATCTGCCTGAACATAGGTCATGATGGTTCTTTTTACCTCTAGCTGAAAAATCAGGAAGAGGAAAAAGATCTGCTACCTATTCCCATTAAAAGTAAAAAAAACTCAGTGTGAACATACCCTTAAAAGGGCAGAAAAAAAAGCCTTAGCTAAGAGAACAAATTGGGAAATTTGTCTGACTAAAGCCGATTGCACATGACCGTGTACTAACCAGCTGCTGTTAATGAACGGCACGGGTGGTGCAAAGGGGACACACGGATGTCATCAATGAATAGGAGCTGCAGAAGCAGGGCCACAAAATCAGACAGGAATAGGACCTGTTCCATATTTTGCGGTCTGGACTGAAATTCACGGTCATGTGTACGGGCCCATAGAAATGAATGGGTCAGTCTGCTATGAACAATACCCTGCAGATGGATGGCACAGCAGAAATTAGTATGCATAATACATTGCAACATAAATTATTCTCACATTGGAGGTTCAATATGCTTGGCAGTTTTTCTATTACAATTAGCCACATAGACTCATAAATTACTGTACGCTTAAAACAAAACATTTATTCAAATTTGTGATAGACTCTAAGTGTGCATGATAGTTAGGCATTTAACTGCTGGATCTCTAACCACACAGTGACATGCACGGTTGGAGATCCAATCAGTCCTATGGTACAACTGTGGCTTATGCTAGATAATGTGAATAAGAGCTGCTTATAAATCTAAGTGAGCGGGAGAGAAGTGGGCTGAAGTCACATATGCCTAAAGTTGTCAGAGAGAGGAGCACAGCAGGACCTCAACATGGTTATCATGGGTAACATGGTGTCTATTGGAAATGAAACACTGCCTTCCTATTGAGATAAGGGTGAGTGGGTAAATAGTGATGTAAAGAAAGTTTATTAGCTCTGAATACCTTCAAGTTGCAATTAGGGAGGCCCTACAAGATAATATAAGGTTGTGGAAGCACTCTCAACATCATTGCAACCCTGTATACTCCTGAGGATGCCAGCTTAGCTTAGCTGGAGAAACTTGATGGGGTAGGTGGTTGGTGGGTGGGTATGTATAATATGTGAACTTTTAGCTAGCAATAGATACTCAAATAGCTTTAAATAGGAATATTGTCAATCCTGTCAATGAATGGACGGGGTCTGACTGGGGGGCATGGCCTAACTTTCATGAGTGCAGATGTGTATTCCATGAGCTCCTACTTGGCAACCAATTTTTGGCAAATTACCACGTATTTTATGTTCCAAGAAGCCACGCCTCTTCCCTCTTTTCCAAAGAGGCTAGGAGGCAGGAGTTGGTCTCCCATATCGAATTGGTGATCCACAAAGCTGGGAAGCCACCAGACCAATGATTCTTCAACAAGCTGATATCCTTAATCAACCTAGATGGCAAAATATTGGCAAAAATATTGGCGCTAAGACTTGGGACTGTAATACTTTCAGTACTGGGGACATACCAATCTGGTTTCATGCCTGGGAAATCCACTGACATTAATCTTTGGCCACTCTACACTAACCCGCAGGTTAGGCAATCGGACTAATGCTTACCTAGATAATGAAAAAGCCTTTGAATGGAGTTTTATGTGGGTGGCCTTGCAATGCTTAGGAATACCCAGGTACCTTCAACCTACAGGATTTGCCTGGGTCAACGGTTAGACTTCTGAACCGTTACTACTTGAAAGAGGCACTAGGCATGAGAGTCTCCTGTCTATGGAACCATTGGCCTTATGAGTCAATGGGAACCCCTCTTATTGAAGGCAGGAATGATGCATGCAAAATCTTTCTCTGTATGCTGACGATATGTTAGTATATCTGGTGGACACTCGAGTCATGGGGGATTATGGGGGATACTCAGGACTAAGGGTATATGGGAGTAAATTGATGCTGTGCCTAGTGGATGATATTGACCCCATAATAAATCTTACTCTCTTCATCCCTTCAAGTAGTGTAGCACTTCACATACTTGGGCATAGAGGTATACAGAGATATTTGAAAATTTCCCATACTTAATATAAATCCTAAAATTGAGTGATTTCCCATAAACTTAAAGGGGTTTTCCCATCTTCCTGTCTTAGCAGCTTTGCCTTCTGTCTCTTCTTCTCACTTCCTGTATTCTTCAGCAAGCTGGGGGGATGTGACTGTGACTGTTTGAACAGGACACCATGAAGTATCTCAGTAGCTTTGCCTTTACCATGAGAAATTATTTATTATGATTACTTGAAATCTAATATAAATGTAGGTCAATTAATATGCACAGCAAATGTATATTACATTACAAAGGTCTGTATAGAAGACTTACCATGCTTCTACATGCTTTCTTTGAGATTCTTTGGCAAGAACTCATCCTTCCACATACTACTCGCTACTGCTATCTCCAGTTAATGCACGATTGCAAGCAACAATTTTTGAGGGAGACTTTGTCCTTGAAATGTGCTGCACTGGAATCTGTGGTGAAATGATAGCACCCCTATTAGACAATCTCCTCATTTTATAAGGTATTGTTGGCAGGTCAGAGGTCCCCTCTAGATAGATCATTTTCACACTGGCAACCCTACTATAAATTGTCCACAATCTGGAAATCTACAGTATTTAGCTCTAGAGATCAGCTTATACAGGTCAAATGTTGACACAGGGTGTTTCATATTGCGTATTGGTCCAAATGGGCATATTGACAAGAGACACATACATCTACTGCGGGGATCATAGGTTATCGTTCATACACATGATATGAGACTGTGTAACTATTTGATCATTCTGGTCAGAGATGTTCAGTTTTGTTAATACTGATTGGGCCTCCAGGAGTCTGCACTCCAGAGGCCAGTTTGATGGGATTGGCATGAGAAATCGTTCCTACAGCGTATGGTCGAAAGCTACATAGACTCCTTTTCTATGCAGGGAAAACCATACTACTTAACATATTTCACATATTGTGTTTACCTGTGTCATTTCTATTGAGACTGCTTTTAATTTCTTTTGTACTGAGATGCTAATGGAGTGTATGTTTTTGTTATTTGTATTGACATTCTCTTAATTGCGGAGAACTGGATCCCAAACAAAAATCCTACACCACCACTAAGGCTTCTACGAGAAATGAAAAACCAGTAAGGAAAATACCATATAAAAGGAGGACGGGCAGAACAACTTGCCTCCAGGATCTGGTGATGAAGAGAGGGAATGAGCAAGATATTAACCCCTTAAATACCATATAGGTTGTATGGCCAGCTATTATCTATTCTGCTGGACCTAACCATTACCAGTAACTCCGGGGGCAGAGATTGGGTCACTAAACAGCAGCAAAGAAAAGGGGGGGGAAGAACAAAAAGAGACCACAGCCCTGTCTTACAATAGCTGGGCAGCCTACAGACTGCAGGCAGGCAATGCATAAAACACTGAAAAATTATCCTTGTGGTGTCCCTTGCCCACATCATCTTCCCTTGACCAAAATAACTCATGGAGACAAGTTCATTTTGGTGGTTGGTCACAGCTTTTATTTTAAAACTCAGATAACCAATATAAAGCCACAACAGGTGCATGATAACAAACAGGCAGAGAAAAGGTATGCCAGAAAGTGAATTCCCAGCATGCAAGTCCATTTTCCAGGCCCAACCAAACTTTGCAACTTCACCCCTGCCATTGCGGAACCGATATAGCCTTAAACTGGCCAAAGACTCCCACCCACCAAGAACAACACCTGCTTCAATCTTTCCTGCAGGCCCATCAGGAAAATATAAGAACAAATATCGGTAAGATGTACCTCATTTGGAGTCATCAACTTGCTGTTGTCACCCTCCAGTTGTCGGTGCCCTATCACAACACCTGTGTGAGAACAAACACAGATATTTGAACTCAGAGAACGGAAAAGGATACTATAACAATTAATTTGCCATATTGTGAAACCAACCGATGCAGCAAAACTGGAATGAGCTCATTAACACTAGAAGTCCCAGAGAGGGGTCATTTAACATTTCTACCTTTGGAACCCAGAGACGGGTCGAATGACCTGAAGGATTTTATCTAACATCCTATAATCACCGTCTTTTGTTCTGTAATTAAGGCCATTACTGTCACACCACAGGAGGTTGTTGTTTTCCATTGAGTTTAGCCATTTAGTTTCTAGTTAGTTCTATTCAGTTTATTGTATTTGATAATATAAAGACTATACATATTGTATTTAGTTTAGTTTTATTTGAGCAAAAAAGCACTGAAACAATTAATCATTTTTTATATATTTTAAATAGAATTAGAAATTTTAGAGCAAGGTACAGCTGTGAGTAATGACCAGAAGCATTTGTCTAAGGGAGGGGTAGGCAACCTTTTTTGTTCGGCGTTCCGATTTTAATAAAAAAATCAAAGATGAGGTACTCGGAGTGCCGGTCAATAATTGTAAGTCTGACGACCCCTAAACTAAAGTCATATACCACAAACCATAACACAGAAGTGCTGCCCCCAGATGCTTTAGGACGCATGCGTTTACTGCTATTTCCTGGGACACTCCTGTACTTTCTGATTAGAAGCAATGAAAGTCCATGTGCAGCCCCCAATTAGTGGTAAATTTATTGTGTCCAGGAGCCCCGTATGGCGGCATCCTTATGGTGAATACACACTATGTATCTGGATGCAGCTATATTTGGAACTTTTTCATTCAATGTAAAACTGGTGCATTTTTGCACAAAAAAAAAACAAAGCCGGAGTTTTCTGTGCAAAAACACATCCTTAATATAGAAAACACACCGTTATACAGAATAATGTCCCATAGTGGTCTCTGCACATGGTATTATGTCCCATAGCGGCCCCTTCAACATGGTATATGTCCCATAGCTGCCTCTGCACACGGCATTTGTCCCATAGCTGCCTCTGCACACAGTATTTGTCCCATAGCGGCCCCTGCACACAGCAATATGTCCCATAACGGCCCCTACACACCGTATATGTCCCATAGCAGACCCTGCACACGGTATATGTCCCATAGCAGCCTCTGTACACGGTATTTGTCCCATAGCGGCCCCTGCACACGGTATTATGTCCCATAGCGGCCCCTACACACAGTATTTGTCCCATAGCTGCCCCTGCACACAGTATTTGTCCCATAGCGGCCCCTGCACACGGTATTATGCTCCATAGTGGCCCCTGAACACGGTATATGTCCCATAGTGGCCCCTGCACACGGTATTATGCTCTATAGTGGCCCCTGCACACGGTATTATGTCCCATAGCGGCCTCTGCACACGGTATTTGTCCCATAGCGGCCCCTGCACACGGTATTATGTCCCATAGCGGCCCCTACACACGGTATTTGTCCCATAGCTGCCCCTGCACACAGTATTTGTCCCATAGCGGCCCCTGCACACGGTATATGTCCCATAGCGGCCCCTGCACATGGTATTATGCTCCATAGTGGCCCCTGCACACGGTATATGTCCCATAGCGGTCCCTGCACACGGTATTATGCTCCATAGTGGCCCCTGAACACGGTATTATGCTCCATAGTGGCCCCTGCACACGGTATATGTCCCATAGTGGCCCCTGCACACGGTATATGTCCCATAGTGGCCCCTGCACACGGTATTATGCTCTATAGTGGCCCCTGCAGGCAGAAGCGCCGGAAGAGTACAGAGCGGCTGCGGAGCGTGGAATAGTGAGTACATTGTTTTTTATGTTTGATCATCTCCCCGGGGGCTCCGCTTATTATACTCGGGGGTCTGAAGAGACCCCACAGTATAATAATAGCAGTTTCGTTTCGGCCGTGTTTGGTCCGATCGAAACTGCTGTGTGAGGAGTCCGCTGCCATGCCAGGGGAATAAGCCTCGCGTGCCAAGAGTGGCACGCGTGCCATAGGTTGCCGACCCCTGGTCTAAGGCCTCAAGCACACTAGCGAAAAAAAATTGCGCGAAAATCGCATCGCAATGCGATGCAATTTTTTTCTGCGATTTGCCAATGTATTTCAATGGCACCAAGCACACCTGCGATTTTTTTTTCGTGCGATATTTTTCATAGGTGCGATTTTTTTTTTTTTTTTTTTGTGTGATTTTTTTCGTGCGAAAAAATCCCAGAGGAGTGATCTATATGACCAATGGGACAGATCACAAAAATATCGCAAGTAGCTGTGATTTTTTTTTGCGATTTTTTTTTTTTTTTTTTTTTTTCTGCACCCATTGACTTGAATCTAAATATACAAAAATGTAAATATACAAAAGAACAACTGTTATTTGTTTCTATGCGTTTTATTTTTGTTATGAAAATAATAAAAAAAATACAAGGAATAAAACAATTCCACATATATTTACAATAGGCTGCTGTGGGGGGCTGCGTGTGTGTGTGTGAGTGGCATGTCCTTCTTGTGTGACTAGCATTTTAGCACTTACTCAGCAGTCTGTCTGCACTGTCGGAACATACCTGGCACTGCCTGGGTATGTCCCTGGTACATTTGCCACACGTGTATTTGTAGCAGTAAACACATCTCTCAGTTGCACAATTGTTCGTGCATCGATGGTTGACCTGACACTTTGCCCTTTTGCCAGGGCTGGGTGTGGAAGGTTGTTGCCGAAGGAGTTTCTCCTTGCGTGCCTTCTTTTCAGTCACATGAGAGCCACCTAACTCTTTTGCAAGCTCAACCAGGAAGTCCACCCGTCTCTCCTGCACCCCAGTGCATGCCTGATAAAGAACATGAGCATTCAGTGCTGCCATGTCAATCATGTTGTAGAACACGGCGAATGGCCATCTCCGTGTTCCTGCACGCACGCTGTACTCCCGCACCATTTGGTCCATTACATCCACACCGCACTTTGTGTGGTTGTATTGTGTGACCGTGTTTGGCTTCCTTTTGTTGGTATCCTTAGTCTCAACCACGCTGTGCATGCTGCTGAGAATGTAGACGGCCTTCTTTCGTTTGGGTGCATACACTGTCAGTGTGGCACCAGTGGTTGAAAACACCTGAGTGGTGAATTCAGTGCGGTCCATCTGTCTAGCGGATTGAGGAATTTCCCGGGCGACTCTTGTTGACTGTGCCGAGGATAGTGGTTTTCCGGCTAAGCAGTCGTTGTGCAAGTGACAATGATGTAAAGAAATTGTTCGTGGTTACAGTGCTGCCCTTGTCCATGAATGATTCCATCAGCCTCATCACTACAGTTTCGGACAGTCTCTCCCCGCTGGGACGACTGGGGTCCTTGCCAAGATATGGGAGGACATTACAGATGTACTTTGATTTCAAGTCGCAGACTACTTTGAGAAGCAGTCACATCCCCCACAGCACAAAAGGCTGCATGCAAATTTGCTAAGGTGTTAGCAAATATTCCCAGCACAACAATGCAGCTGGGGGGTGGGCAGACACTCAGGAGCAGCTTACATTCTTTTGTTTACACTCTCTTACAAGACCTGAGGTGGATCAACACAATTCCCCCCTGCAGATTCCTCAGACAATGGCCACATTTACAAATGAAAGGAAATGCTAATTGGAGCCATCAGAGTTGTCAGTTTGGACTAAGGGTCATTTGACCCTCTTTCAGGACTTCAAGGGGGAGCTCCAAATTTCTGGGACTTCTAGTGTTAATCTGCAGTGTTCCAAAAAAGGCCAAACTAAATGCCACTGCAAAGTAGGGCCTTGAAAGAGTAAAGAACAAACCTCACCACAGGCATGGATCCAGCAATACAGCAGCTCAACGGATATTGGGCGCTTGGCACTCACAGCTGATGTACTCCTTCCGCCAACCTTTTAATACATGCCAAATCAAAAAACGCTTTGTCACATCAAACCATCCCAATAATTGGAAGTGAAAGACTAACCCTGACAAACGCCACTAAGCCACAAAGCTGGAACTGGACGCAACATGCCTGTTAGCTACTGAGGACATCCTCTCCTCTCACACTTTAACATGACGCTGCCATGTAGCCAAGGAGCCCATGTCACCAAGGATCTTATCATCATGAACTGATATCCACCATGTTCCAGAGATGGTCCGGACACTTTCTGTCTCCACAGGTGCCGTTGACAACAGAGACTGGAATTCCTTTCAACGAAAACAAGACAGTGCATCAGCCAACATGTTATCAACCCCATAAAGGGCCCTAAACAAAAGTTCAAGGCAGTGGAGCACCAAAGTTTTAGAGCAAACTGACAACAAAAAGAGAGGATAAGGTCAACAGGTTAATACATTGGACAGCAGAGAGGTTATAACACCAAAAATAAAAGTGATGGCTGCAAATGTCAGGCCCTTGGAGTTCAATTGCAGAAATTATAGGAAAAAGCTCCAACAGGGTTAGGTTTATGCTAGGCAGGTACATACCACTGTGAACCAAAGATGATGGCAAAACCATGAGTGCCTGCTGCATCTTTGAATATAGGGAAAGTTCGGAGTTGGCATGATATGGACAGCACGGTCGCTCAGTGGTTAGCCCTTCATTCTTGCAGCACTGGAGTCCTGGATTCGAATCTTGCCAAGGACAACATCTGTAATGAGTTTGTATGTCCTCCGTGTGTTTGCATGGGTTTCCTCCCACACTCTAAAAGACATACTGATAGGAATAGATTGTGAGACCTACATGGGACAGTGATTGACGATTTCTGTAAGAGAGCTGCAGAATATGATGGTGCTATATAAGTAAAATAATAAATAATAAAATTATCCTCCTAAAATGTGTGGTCATTGTACTGGAGAAAGAAACTCCTCCAGATCCACCTTCTGCAGTCTGTATATGGTGTTCTGGCATTTTTTCACCCTAGTGGCTATAGTCAAGCGACAAAAAACAACTCCACCCATCAGTTTTATCTCATTTGTCACAGAAAGACCTGAAGACCCAAGAAGGACTACTTCTGAGGCAGCATGATCTTGTGCACTCCCAGAAACTCCTCGACCAAAGCTAACAATTTGACAAAATTGTCCCTACTGTGCCTTGAATTCCATCGACACCTTGACAGCTTATTGGAAAAAAAGTAATTTTTTCCTTTTCACGTCCCAATGTTAATAAAATCTGTGAAACTGATGTCAAAATGCTCACTACACCCTTTGTCCTTGATAAATTATATGAAGGGTGTACTTTCCAAAACAGGGTCACTTTGTGGGGGGTTTCCATTGTATTGGTACTTTAGGGGCTCTGTAAATGCAACAAGGCACCCTGAAAACTATTCTAGCAAAATCTGCCTTCTGAAAGCCAAACAGCACTCTTTCCACTCCGAGCCCTGCCATGTACCCATACACCAGTTTATGACCACATATGGGGTATTGCCGTGTTCAATAGCAATTTTTTTAGCAAACTGGGGGGTGCTTTTCTCCTTTAACCCCTTGTGAAAATAAAAACTTTGGGGATAAAATCATGGTTCAGTAATTTTTTATATACATATTCCAATGTTAATAAAAATAAAATGTGTGAAACAATTGTGGGGTCAAAATGCTCACTATACTCCTTAATAAATTCCTTGAAGGGTGTTGTTTCCAAAATTACTTTTGGAGGTTTTCTTCTGTACTTTAGTGACTTTGCAAATGAAACATGACACCTGAAAACTTCCCTTTGGCACGCTGTCATATACCCAAACCGCAGTTTACATCCACATGTGGGGTATTTCCATGCTCGGGAGAAAGCTGTGAGATGTATTTTCTCCTTTAACCCCTTGTGAATGTGTAAATTTTAAGGCTGAATGAGATATCTAAATTTCACCTCCATATTGTTAATTCCTGTGAAATGCTTAAAGTTTTAACAAACTTTCCAAATGCTGATTTGAACAGAGCAGTGCAGTTTTGAAAATGGGGTGATGTATGGGGTTTGAGAAGTTTTCTTGTAAATCTGGAAAATCACTGTTACACTTGTAAGACTTTTAATTAGAGATGAGCAAAGTTTTAAAAAATTCGATTTGGCAACTTTGCCGAATTTTCTGATACGATTCTATTCGATCCGAATTAATTTGCGGCGAATAAACAGCTATTTCCTGGCTGCAGAGAGCCGGTGTGGGCGGGTGGGTGGCAAAATGGCGGAAGCCCTTGGATGCCGTGGTCGTGTTCTCTCTCTCTCTCTCTCTCTCTCTCTCTCTCATTCTCCAGCATGGACAACATTTATTCATGTGGAAGGATTTGCTAACAAGCAAAGACACGCCTACCCAATCACATCACTAGAGAATATCATGTGGCCGTCTGATGTCACAAAGGTCCTTACTAAATATTCATTACCGCGAAGCATCAGGAAAACTGGATTCCATGCGAATCGAATATTTCCTGAAAATTGGATCGAATTCCACTTCATCAGCTTCGATCCGCTCATCTCTACTTTTAATGTCCAAAATAAATTGTAAGAATAAAAAGGCAATAAATTTAAAGTGTTTCAAAGTTATTTCCATATAAAGTGACACATGTCAGTTTTGAAAAATGGGGCCATTTCCTTAAGACAGCTTTTGGCCGTGTACCTTTCACCACTGCCAACAAATCTAGCTCTTTACATGAATTAATAGCTGCTGCTCCAGTGATTCTGGAACATTTGGAATTTTTTCTTTATCCCCTATCATTCCTGAGAAATCAATACAGAGGGTGCCTGATATTCTATTTAGGCTCTGTGCTCTGAGGAAGGCGGTGTCAGACGGGAACAGGCAAAAGGGGTGTGATTCTGAGCTCTGACACTGGCTGCCTCTGATTGGAGCTCTGAATCATGCTCCCTTGTCTGACGATCGGGAATGGTGGGGGCTAGAGAAAAAAAATCCAACTGTGCTAGAATCAGTGGAGCAGCACCTATTCACCAATGCTAAAAACTTCATGCAGCACTCTGGCTCTGGTTGCCAAAATTAAGTTTACTATCCACCAATAACTTTATCAACAGTAGGCTGAACCTAGTGTTTTATTATTTAATACATAATTGTAACATTTGTTTCCTCGGCCAATGTACATAATTTCATCCACATTAAAACTCATCTGCCATTTCTCTGCCCAAGCTTCCAGCTTTCCTAAACCGCTCTTTAACCCCTTTAGGACCAGGCCCATTATGGCCTGAAATACCAAGCCCCATTTTTCAAATATTACACATGTCATTTTATATGGTAATAACTTTGGAATGCTTTTACCTATCCAAGTGATTTAGAGACTATTTTTTCATGAGACATTTTACTTTATTTTAGTAGTAAATTTTGGTGATTATGTTTTGCGTTTATTTATTAAAAAATGTAAAATTTACAGAAAATTTTAAGACAGTAACAAGAATTAAATTACAGTGGGGAAAAAAAGTATTTTGTCAGCCACCAATTGTGCAAGTTCTCCCATTTAAAAAGATGAGGCCGGCCTGTAATTGTCATCATAAGTAGACCTCAACTATGAGAGACAAAATGAGAAAACAAATCCAGAAAATCACATTGTCTGATTTAGAATTTATTTGCAAATTATGTTGGAAAATAAGTATTTGGTCACCTACAAACAAGCAAGATTTCTGGCTCTCACAGACCTGTAACTTCTTCTTTAAGAGGCTCCTCTGTCCTCCACTCATTACCTGTAGTAATGGCTCCTGTTTGACATTGTTATCAGTATAAAAGACACCTGTCCACAACCTCAAACAGACACACTCCAAACTCCACTATGGTGAAGACCAAAGAGCTGTGGAAGGACACCAGAAACAAAATTGTAGACCTGCACCAGGCTGGGAAGACTGAATCTGCAATAGGCAAGCAGCATGGTGTGAAGAAATCAACTGTGGGAGCAATAATTAGAAAATGGAAGACATACAAGACCACTGATAATCTCCCTCCATCAGGGGCTCCAACCAAGATTTCACTCCGTGGGGTCAAAATAATCACAAGAACGGTGAGCAAAAATCCCAGAACCACACGGGGGGTCCTAGTGAATGACCTGCAGAAAGCTGGGACTAACATAACAAAGGCTACCGTCAGTAACACACTACGCCGACAGGGACTCAGAT
>CAMRHE010001731.1:0-44261 GCA_947044405.1 Leptodactylus fallax
ATATGGCAGGACATGGAGGTATACAGGTTCTGTATGGTATCCTGCAGTACATTTACCACAGATGTTACAGCCAGGCCTGTAGTCTGGATACAAGATGAGATATGGCAGGACATGGAGGTATACAGGTTCTGTATGGTATCCTGCAGTACATTTACCACAGATGTTACTGCCGGGCCTGTAGTCTGGATACAAGATGAGATACGGCAGGACATGGAGGTATAAAGGCTCTGTATGGTATCCTGCAGTACATTTACCACAGATGTTACAGCTGGGCCTGTAGTCTGGATACAAGATGAGATACGGCAGGACATGGAGGTATAAAGGCTCTGTATGGTATCCTGCAGTACATTTACCACAGATGTTACAGCTGGGCCTGTAGCCTGGATACAAGATGAGATACGGCAGGACATGGAGGTATACAGGCTCTGTATGGTATCCTGCAGTACATTTACCACAGATGTTACAGCCGGGCCTGTAGTCTGGATACAAGATGAGATACGGCAGGACATGGAGGTATACAGGCTCTGTATGGTATCCTGCAGTACATTTACCACAGATGTTACAGCCGGGCCTGTAGTCTGGATACAAGATGAGATACGGCAGGACATGGAGGTATACAGGTTCTGTATGGTATCCTGCAGTACATTTACCACAGATGTTACAGCTGGGCCTGTAGTCTGGATACAAGATGAGATACGGCAGGACATGGAGGTATACAGGTTCTGTATGGTATCCTGCAGTACATTTACCACAGATGTTACAGCTGGACCTGTAGTCTGGATACAAGATGAGATACGGCAGGACATGGAGGTATACAGGCTCTGTATGGTATCTTGCAGTACATTTACCACAGATGTTACAGCTGGGCCTGTAGTCTGGATACAAGATGAGATACGGCAGGACATGGAGGTATACAGGTTCTGTATGGTATCCTGCAGTACATTTACCACAGATGTTACAGCCGGGCCTGCAGTCTGGATACAAGATGAGATACGGCATGACATGGAGGTATACAGGCTCTGTATGGTGTCCTGCAGTACATTTACCACAGATGTTACAGCTGGGCCTGTAGCCTGGATACAAGATAAGACACGGCAGGATATGGAGGTATACAGGCTCTGTATGGTATCCTGCAGTACATTTACCACAGATGTTACAGCCGGGCCTGTAGTCTGGATACAAGATGAGATACGGCAGGACATGGAGGTATACAGGCTCTGTATGGTATCCTGCAGTACATTTACCACAGATGTTACAGCTGGGCCTGTAGTCTGGATACAAGATGAGATACGGCAGGACATGGAGGTATACAGGTTCTGTATGGTATCCTGCTGTACATTTACCACAGATGTTACAGCTGGGCCTGTAGTCTGGATACAAGATGAGATACAGCAGGACATGGATGTATACAGGTTCTGTATGGTATCCTGCAGTACATTTACCACAGATGTTACAGCAGATCTGTAGCCTGGATACAAGATGAGATACGGCAGGACATGGAGGTATACAGACTCTGTATGGTATCCTGCAGTACATTTACCACAGATGTTACAGCCAGGTAGTAGTCTGGATACAAGATGAGATACGGCAGGACATGGAGGTATACAGGTTCTGTATGGTATCCTGCAGTACATTTACCACAGATGTTACAGCTGGACCTGTAATCTGGATACAAGATGAGATACGGCAGGACATGGAGGTATACAGGTTCTGTATGGTATCCTGCAGTACATTTACCACAGATGTTACAGCTGGGCCTGTAGTCTGGATACAAGATGAGATACGGCAGGACATGGAGGTATACAGGTTCTGTATGGTATCCTGCAGTACATTTACCACACATGTTACAGCTGGGCCTGTAGCCTGGATACAAGATGAGATACGGCAGGACATGAAGGTATACAGGTTCTGTATGGTATCCTGCAGTACATTTACCACAGATGTTACAGCTGGCCTGTAGTCTGGATACAAGATGAGATACGGCAGGATACGGAGGTATACAGGTTCTGTATGGTATCCTGCAGTACATTTACCACAGATGTTACAGCCGGGCCTGTAGTCTGGATACAAGATGAGATACGGCATGACATGGAGGTATACAGGTTCTGTATGGTATCCTGCAGTACATTTACCACAGATGTTACAGCTGGGCCTGTAGCCTGGATACAAGATAAGATACGGCAGGATATGGAGGTATACAGGCTCTGTATGGTATCTTGCAGTACATTTACCACAGATGTTACAGCTGGGCCTGTAGTCTGGATACAAGATGAGATACGGCAGGACATGGAGGTATACAGGTTCTGTATGGTATCCTGCAGTACATTTACCACAGATGTTACAGCCGGGCCTATAGACTGGATACAAGATGAGATACGGCAGGACATGGAGGTATACAGGTTCTGTATGGTATCCTGCAGTACATTTACCACAGATGTTACAGCTGGGCCTATAGCCTGGATACAAGATGAGATACGGCAGGACATGGAGGTATACAGGTTCTGTATGGTATCCTGCAGTACATTTACCACAGATGTTACAGCTGGGCCTATAGACTGGATACAAGATGAGATACGGCAGGACATGGAGGTATACAGGTTCTGTATGGTATCCTGCAGTACATTTACCACAGATGTTACAGCCGGGCCTATAGACTGGATACAAGATGAGATACGGCAGGACATGGAGGTATACACGTTCTGTATGGTATCCTGCAGTACATTTACCACAGATGTTACAGCTGGGCCTATAGCCTGGATACAAGATGAGATACGGCAGGACATGGAGGTATACAGGTTCTGTATGGTATCCTGCAGTACATTTACCACAGATGTTACAGCTGGGCCTGTAGCCTGGATACAAGATGAGATACGGCAGGACATGGAGGTATACAGGTTCTGTATGGTATCCTGCAGTACATTTACCACAGATGTTACAGCCGGGCAGTAGTCTGGATACAAGATGAGATACGGCAGGACATGGAGGTATACAGGTTCTGTATGGTATCCTGCAGTACATTTACCACAGATGTTACAGCTGGGCCTGTAGTCTGGATACAAGATGAGATACGGCAGGACATGGAGGTATACAGGTTCTGTATGGTATCCTGCAGTACATTTACCACAGATGTTACAGCTGGGCCTGTAGCCTGGATACAAGATGAGATACGGCAGGACATGGAGGAATACAGGCTCTGTATGGTATCCTGCAGTACATTTACCACAGATGTTACAGCTGGGCCTGTAGCCTGGATACAAGATGAGATACGGCAGGACATGGAGGTATACAGGATCTGTACGGTATCCTGCAGTACATTTACCACAGATGTTACAGCTGGGCCTGTAGTCTGGATACAAGATGAGATACGGCAGGACATGGAGGTATACAGGCTCTGTATGGTATCCTGCAGTACATTTACCACAGATGTTACAGCTGGACCTGTAGTCTGGATACAAAATGAGATACGGCAGGACATGGAGGTATACAGGATCTGTATGGTATCCTGCAGTACATTTACCACAGATGTTACAGCTGGGCCTGTAGTCTGGATACAAGATGAGATACGGCAGGACATGGAGGTATACAGGTTCTGTATGGTATCCTGCAGTACATTTACCAAAGATGTTACAGCTGGGCCTGTAGTCTGGATACAAGATGAGATACGGCAGGACATGGAGGTATACAGGTTCTGTATGGTATCCTGCTGTACATTTACCACAGATGTTACAGCTGGGCCTGTAGTCTGGATACAAGATGAGATACAGCAGGACATGGATGTATACAGGTTCTGTATGGTATCCTGCAGTACATTTACCACAGATGTTACAGCAGATCTGTAGCCTGGATACAAGATGAGATACGGCAGGACATGGAGGTATACAGACTCTGTATGGTATCCTGCAGTACATTTACCACAGATGTTACAGCCAGGTTGTAGTCTGGATACAAGATGAGATACGGCAGGACATGGAGGTATACAGGTTCTGTATGGTATCCTGCAGTACATTTACCACAGATGTTACAGCTGGACCTGTAATCTGGATACAAGATGAGATACGGCAGGACATGGAGGTATACAGGTTCTGTATGGTATCCTGCAGTACATTTACCACAGATGTTACAGCTGGGCCTGTAGTCTGGATACAAGATGAGATACGGCAGGACATGGAGGTATACAGGTTCTGTATGGTATCCTGCAGTACATTTACCACAGATGTTACAGCTGGGCCTGTAGTCTGGATACAAGATGAGATACGGCAGGACATGGAGGTATACAGGCTCTGTGTGGTATCCTGCAGTACATTTACCACACATGTTACAGCTGGGCCTGTAGCCTGGATACAAGATGAGATACGGCAGGACATGGAGGTATACAGGTTCTGTATGGTATCCTGCAGTACATTTACCACAGATGTTACAGCTGGCCTGTAGTCTGGATACAAGATGAGATACGGCAGGATACGGAGGTATACAGGTTCTGTATGGTATCCTGCAGTACATTTACCACAGATGTTACAGCCGGGCCTGTAGTCTGGATACAAGATGAGATACGGCATGACATGGAGGTATACAGGTTCTGTATGGTATCCTGCAGTACATTTACCACAGATGTTACAGCTGGGCCTGTAGTCTGGATACAAGATGAGATACGGCAGGACATGGAGGTATACAGGATCTGTATGGTATCCTGCAGTGCATTTACCACAGATGTTACAGCTGGGCCTGTAGTCTGGATACAAGATGAGATACGGCAGGATACGGAGGTATACAGGTTCTGTATGGTATCCTGCAGTACATTTACCACAGATGTTACAGCCGGGCCTGTAGTCTGGATACAAGATGAGATACGGCATAACATGGAGGTATACAGGTTCTGTATGGTATCCTGCAGTACATTTACCACAGATGTTACAGCTGGGCCTGTAGTCTGGATACAAGATGAGATACGGCAGGACATGGAGGTATACAGGTTCTGTATGGTATCCTGCAGTACATTTACCACAGATGTTACAGCCGGGCCTGTAGTCTGGATACAAGATGAGATACGGCATGACATGGAGGTATACAGGTTCTGTATGGTATCCTGCAGTACATTTACCACAGATGTTACAGCTGGGCCTGTAGCCTGGATACAAGATAAGATACGGCAGGATATGGAGGTATACAGGTTCTGTATGGTATCCTGCAGTACATTTACCACAGATGTTACAGCTGGGCCTGTAGTCTGGATACAAGATGAGATACGGCAGGATATGGAGGTATACAGGTTCTGTATGGTATCCTGCAGTACATTTACCACAGATGTTACAGCTGGGCCTGTAGTCTGGATACAAGATGAGATACGGCAGGACATGGAGGTATACAGGCTCTGTATGGTATCCTGCAGTACATTTACCACAGATGTTACAGCTGGGCCTGTAGCCTGGATACAAGATAAGATACGGCAGGATATGGAGGTATACATTCTCTGTATGGTATCTTGCAGTACATTTACCACAGATGTTACAGCTGGGCCTGTAGTCTGGATACAAGATGAGATACGGCAGGACATGGAGGTATACAGGTTCTGTATGGTATCCTGCAGTACATTTACCACAGATGTTACAGCTGGGCCTATAGCCTGGATACAAGATGAGATACGGCAGGACATGGAGGTATACAGGTTCTGTATGGTATCCTGCAGTACATTTACCACAGATGTTACAGCTGGGCCTGTAGCCTGGATACAAGATGAGATACGGCAGGACATGGAGGTATACAGGTTCTGTATGGTATCCTGCAGTACATTTACCACAGATGTTACAGCCGGGCAGTAGTCTGGATACAAGATGAGATACGGCAGGACATGGAGGTATACAGGTTCTGTATGGTATCCTGCAGTACATTTACCACAGATGTTACAGCTGGGCCTGTAGTCTGGATACAAGATGAGATACGGCAGGACATGGAGGTATACAGGTTCTGTATGGTATCCTGCAGTACATTTACCACAGATGTTACAGCCTCGCCTGTAGTCTGGATACAAGATAAGATAGGGCAGGATATGGAGGTATACAGGTTCTGTATGGTATCCTGCAGTACATTTACCACAGATGTTACAGCTGGGCCTGTAGTCTGGATACTAGATGAGATACAGCAGGACATGGAGGTATACAGACTCGGTATGGTATCCTGCAGTACATTTAACATATATGTTACAGCTGGACCTGTAGTCTGGATACTAGATGAGATACAGCAGGACATGGAGGTATACAGGTTCTCTATAGTATCCTGCAGTACATTTACCACAGATGTTACAGCTGGGCCTGTAGTCTGGATACAAGATGAGATACGGCAGGAGATGGAGGTATACAGGTTCTGTATGGTATCCTGCAGTACATTTACCACAGATGTTACAGCCGGGCCTGTAGTCTGGATACAAGATGAGATACGGCAGGACATGGAGGTATACAGGTTCTGTATGGTATCCTGCAGTACATTTACCACAGATGTTACAGCTGGGCCTGTAGTCTGGATACAAGATGAGATACGGCATGACATGGAGGTATACAGGTTCTGTATGGTATCCTGCAGTACATTTACCACAGATGTTACAGCTGGGCCTGTAGCCTGGATACAAGATGAGATACAGCAGGACATGGAGGTATACAGGCTCTGTATGGTATCCTGCAGTACATTTACCACAGATGTTACAGCTGGGCCTGTAGTCTGGATACAAGATGAGATATGGCAGGACATGGAGGTATACAGACTCGGTATGGTATCCTGCAGTACATTTAACACATATGTTACAGCTGGACCTGTAGTCTGGATACTAGATGAGATACAGCAGGACATGGAGGTATACAGGTTCTCTATAGTATCCTGCAGTACATTTACCACAGATGTTACAGCTGGGCCTGTAGTCTGGATACAAGATGAGATACGGCAGGACATGGAGGTATACAGGTTCTGTATGGTATCCTGCAGTACATTTACCACAGATGTTACAGCCGGGCCTGTAGTCTGGATACAAGATGAGATACGGCAAGACATGGAGGTATACAGGCTCTGCATGGTATCCTGCAGTACATTTACCACAGATGTTACAGCTGGGCCTGTAGTCTGGATACAAGATGAGATACGGCAGGACATGGAGGTATACAGGTTCTGTATGGTATCCTGCAGTACATTTACCACAGATGTTACAGCTGGGCCTGTAGTCTGGATACAAGATTAGATACGGCATGACATGGAGGTATACAGGTTCTGTATGGTATCCTGCAGTACATTTACCACAGATGTTACAGCAGATCTGTAGCCTGGATACAAGATGAGATACGGCAGGACATGGAGGTATACAGACTCTGTATGGTATCCTGCAGTACATTTACCACAGATGTTACAGCCAGGTAGTAGTCTGGATACAAGATGAGATACGGCAGGACATGGAGGTATACAGGCTCTGTATGGTATCCTGCAGTACATTTACCACAGATGTTACAGCTGGCCTGTAGTCTGGATACAAGATGAGATACGGCAGGACATGGAGGTATACAGGTTCTGTATGGTATCCTGCAGTACATTTACCACAGATGTTACAGCTGGCCTCTAGTCTGGATACAAGATAAGATACGGCAGGACATGGAGGTAAACAGGTTCTGTATGGTATCCTGCAGTACATTTACCACAGATGTTACAGCTGGACCTGTAATCTGGATACAAGATGAGATATGGCAGGACATGGAGGTATACAGGTTCTGTATGGTATCCTGCGGTACATTTACCACAGATGTTACAGCTGGGCCTGTAGCCTGGATACAAGATGAGATACGGCAGGACATGGAGGTATACAGGTTCTGTATGGTATCCTGCAGTACATTTACCACAGATGTTACAGCTGGGCCTGTAGTCTGGATACAAGATGAGATACGGCAGGACATGGAGGTATACACGTTCTGTATGGTATCCTGCAGTACATTTACCACAGATGTTACAGCTGGGCCTGTAGTCTGGATACAAGATGAGATACGGCAGGACATGGAGGTATACAGGCTCTGTATGGTATCCTGCAGTACATTTACCACAGATGTTACAGCTGGGCCTGTAGCCTGGATACAAGATGAGATACGGCAGGACATGGAGGTATACAGGTTCTGTATGGTATCCTGCAGTACATTTACCACAGATGTTACAGCTGGGCCTGTAGCCTGGATACAAGATGAGATACAGCAGGACATGGAGGTATACAGGCTCTGTATGGTATCCTGCAGTACATTTACCACAGATGTTACAGCTGGGCCTGTAGTCTGGATACAAGATGAGATACGGCAGGACATGGAGGTATACAGGTTCTGTATGGTATCCTGCAGTACATTTACCACAGATGTTACAGCTGGACCTTTAGATGCTGTACAATCGTAAATAATGGATTGGTGTTAAATCTGGTGACTGGGCAGGAAGTGTTGTAATATGGTTCAGACATTCCTGGGGAACCCTTGCTGTGTACAGGCGATCATTAACCTGCTGATACCAGTTGTCCGCTCTGCCATAAAAGATAAGACATGTTGCGGTGGCAGGATGTGCTATGCATATTACTGAGCTGTTAGTGTTCTTGTATCACTACTAGGGGTGACCAGCTGTCCTATGTGATTGCTCCCAGATCTTCACACCAGCAGGGGGCAGTTTGTTGCTTTATAGCAAAGTCAGGATTGAAGCACTTACCATGAGGTCTTTATACTCCAAACTGATCTTTTTCAGATCTCAAGCAGAGCCTGAATTAATTGTTAAAGACAATAGTCCCAGTCCTTATCAGTCCAGGTTTCTCATTCACAGCACAATGCAAACATAGGCAACAGTGCTGATTGTTAATGGCAGGCCACATAATAGGCAGTGTGACAAATTTCCGTCTGCTTAGCGGGAAGATATAGTGGTGTGTAGTGAAGGCGCCATCTGGGTCTGGATAATAGACAAGGAAACTGTAGGAGCGGCTCATACCACCACTATGTCAGTGGATTGAACAATCCTCTCTACTTGAGATCGATCTGTGGGGGGGGGAACCCTTTATCTTACCTTGCCCCCTGGGACAAGTGAATGACCAAACCCATGCCAAAGTCACAGAAATGGAGGTCCTATAAGACGTACGTGAAATGTGATTTTTTTTTTTCTTATTCCCTTTTCTTTATTTTTTATTTCCTTTTTCCTAGTTACTTTATTTTTTTTATTCGAAATCTGTTAAAATATTTTAGATATTGTTTCGTTTTTGTTCATTTTTATGATCTTGCAAAATAGGACCAACGATAAATCCTTTAAGACTATATCTCAGTAGATTAATTTAACTTAATTGACGTCTTATGTCTGTACATCGGGGGATCCTCTCTACAGTCTCCAGATATGGAACCTTCTACACATGAAGGTATAAAATGGCCGCGTTATGAGCTTTATACAATTATTTGGCTATTCCACTGGCTGCACTACACGCTGGGATTTCTTTCACTCCATGGCAAAAACATTAAGGCTTTTGCTCTAATCCTAATATATTGTATATTATTGAGGACTTTAATATCATCACATATGGATGGACTACACAACTCAGATAACGCTAAGGTGAGCAATCCAGATGTTTTCTGATCTAAGTACAGTCATGGAAAGACGTTTGGACTCTCCAGTTTTTTCTCATACATGGACATATTAATATCAGATGTGCGCTTATGTAGTTTATATCATAAGGTGATGGAACTTAGTAGGAAAACAACATATTGGCTTCACAATCATTTACTAAGTACTCCAACCATCATGTCTTATAAACATCAGACAGAGTATGAGTTCTTCTTCTTCCTGGAGATCTTTTTCAGTTATACAAAGTGATTCCAGAGTTCCACCCTTCAGCAAACTTAAGGAAATAGACCGTAGTACCCTTAAAATGTATGTGTCTTCTGCTGGGCCATTGTCGTGTTAGAGTCTGGGCCCACGACTGGATCCTCTGATACTCTGGTGGGCCAATCTGACACTGTTCTCACATCATCCCCTGCCTCTTCTAGTACCAAGAAGAATTTATAGAGGATATGTAACGTCTCTGCCTGTTCAGGTCTCTGCACCACCCTCCGCCCGCACGCAGCGGCGCAGGAGGCATGCTCAGTTTGAGTCCTTGTTTAAGATTCTTGTTCCTCAGTCTGAACACTGTCCTAGACTATGTAATTGATTTTCTGCCACATCCGTCTCCTTCACCTTGGTTTTCCTCTGCTCCACTAATAGTTAATTTTAGCCTTGCCTGTGTGATTGACAGCCTATCTTCCTATCCTAAGTCTGGGCGGGTTTTTCCTTCCTATTTATTCTTTGCTCACAGTCACATTAGCGCTTGCTATTGCTTCTGCGTACTTGTCTTTACTCCATGCTGTTTTGTTACCTGTGTTCCTATTTCTGATCTCTGGCTTTGTCTGTGACTATTCTTTTAGATTGTGATTTTGTACTGCATTGCTCGGCTGTTACCGACCCCTTGGCTTGCCGACCTCCCTTTTGTTGTTGTTTGTCCTGTGCGTTCTGTGTTGTCACCTATATTAGGAAGGGACTGTCGACTGGTTGCTGGCTGTCGCCTCGGACAGATCGGGCAAGTTAGCCAGGGACAGTGGGGGGTTTTCAGCTTAGGGTCCACTGTCTTGTTGTGCCCCTTTCCCCAGGGTTCTGCAGCGGCACTGGGGAATTGCTCAACTGGCAATTCACATTACAGAATAGCAAGCCCTAAAATAACCTTCTGCCCTTGCTTCTCTCCGGAGCAGCATGGATCCTATTCAGGGCCTTGCAGCCAAGTTGGAAGGTTTGGCAGGCCTGGTAGCTGAGCTAGCTAAACAGGTTCAGACCCTTACTGATGCTGCTGCAGCATCCCCTGCTGTTTCTACCCTTCCCAGGGTGAAGATGTTACTCCCGAATCGTTTCTAAGGAAATTTCTAAGTGACCCTAAACTTTTGAACGGCAGTGTATACGACAACTATTGGATATTGCCTCGGCCATACTGACTGCCGGAATATAGGTAACAGGTTATTTTTACCGCATAGTGAACTCTGTAAAAACGAGACCTGTAATAAGAGTGCATTTGCATTTTTCCCCGCATTTCACCCAATTCTGATTTTTTTTTTTCCAGTTTCCCAGTACATACAATTTGTCCCTGGAAAGAATAATTCAACTTTTGGACCAGAAGAACAAAATAGATTTGACTTTAGGAAGGATGGAATAAAAAAAAAAAAATTGCAAAAAAACAAACAAACAAAATTATTATGGCAGAATGTGATTAAACAATAAAAATGATAAATTCTATATAAATGATGACATCACTTTCTATGAAATTTTGCGAACTTTTAAAAATAACTAACATCCAACCCATTGTGCAAAAAAGTGATTTAACCCATTAAGGGTACAGGGTAGTTTGGGTGTTCTGTCTTAGCAACTTGTCTTCATATTTTCCTTTTCCACTTTCCAAAATTCACAACTTTTCTATTTTTCTGTTACAGTTTATCCATGAGGGCTTATTCTTTGTGCAGCAAATCATATTTTAAGTTGGCACTAGAGATGGGCGAACCCCTCAAATTTAATTATTTTTTTTTTCCTTTTTGGTTGGTTTTGAATGAATCACACCTTAAATTGTATTAAAACATAATGTAAAATACTCTCAGGACTACTAGAGAAATCTGACGCTCCTGTGGGCCAATCACAAGAGAGCTGCAGACTCTATTGAATTCAATAGCATCAGTGGCTCCTCCATGATAGCAGGACCACTGCTCATTATAGCGGCGGTGGTCCCAGTATCATCTATCCCTGTGCTGTGATAGAAAATTGGTGAAAAAAAAAAATCATAGTGGGGCCGCAAATATGAATTACTATTTATATTTTTAACATATAATATTATGCAATATAACATTAATGCAGATATATGAATCATTATATTATTTATTTTTTTGGTATACATATGGTGACACATACATTTGTATCACGGCATACTATATTGCTGACATTGGTTATATGAACATGCTGATATATTAGTAATTATATTGTTTTGCGAGGTGGCATGTCATCCTCTCTGACATTTATTATATTATGTACCCGGACAACGCCACGACCTTCACTTCTTGTGATGTTTTTAATGTTTTTAAATTTGAATGTTTCCTTGTTTCAATAAATATTTCATATTTTGTATATTTGAAGCGTGATGGTGTAATTTTTCAGTGGTAGGGATTCTATATGGGTTTATTACTTGTTTAAGGATTAAATTAGTTAATCCTCAGAAGGTGTAGAAGACAATGCATGGCTCTGGAAAACCTCAAGATAATTATGTGAACACGTTATGTAATAAGTAAATCATCCCTTATAGAAACTCCATGTATAATAAATACTCACTGCCAAAAATACAATGGACTGAGCAAAAGTAAAACTAAAAGTTATTAATTTCTCTTCTCCAGATAGGATGGAGAAATAATGTCACCTCCATCATCCTTTTGGGATTTCCAAATGTTCAGAACTTTACATTTCTGTTTTTCTCATTGCTGGTTCTTATATACTGTGGAGCCATTTCCGGAAACCTTCTTATCATGGTCTTGTATTTAGTGAGTAAATCCCTTCGGTCCCCCATGTACTTCTTCCTAACACAGCTATCATTGTGTGACCTTCTGCTGACTACAGATATTGTGCCCGTCCTGCTTCACCTTGTTCTACAAGGAAGAAGCACTGTATATCTTGTCGGCTGCATCGCCCAGTTTTGCCTGTTTGCCATATTAGAATGCTCGGAATGTCTTCTCCTGTCAGTGATGTCTTATGACCGGTATGTGGCCATCTGTAACCCCCTCCATTATCACGCCATCATGGATCATACGTTTTGTGTGACATCTTTAAATATCATTTGGTGGACAAGCTTTGCCATAGCTCTGATCGACGCACGTTCATTGTTTAGTTTGTATTACTGCGGGCCAAACATTATTGACCATTTCTACTGTGACATTGAGCCTATACTGCAGCTCTCCTGCTCTGACACCTCCATGATTCATATACAGAGTATTATAATGGGATTTTTAGTTGTCACTGTACCTTTTATAATCATTGTCATGTCCTATGTGTACATTGTCATCACCATCCTGAAGATCCCATCCAATACTGGAAGACACAAAGCCTTCTCCACCTGCAGCTCCCACCTCATTGTTGTCTCCTTATTTTATGGGACAATAATGGCTGTTTATATGTTTCCAGCAAAAGGAAAATCCCCAATCCTGGGCAAGGTCTTGTCTATGGTTTATACTGTGGTGATTCCGTTGCTGAATCCTATCATATACACTCTGAAGAACAGAGACTTCAAAGAAGCTTTTCAGAAACTTAAAGTCGTTTCAGGTGACTTTTCAAGATAAGTTCCCATGTATGTGTAAATGAGGAGTAATACTATTTCTGACCATTGTATGCTTGAATTCTTAAATTGTTGATCAGTTTTCCCCTCTGCAGGCTATATTTGTAGTTTTCAGTTCCTCCTGAGATGGTGTGTGTAGACTTGCTGCTATATTGTATACTGCACACAGCAAGTAGAGGAGAAACTTCTCCTTAATCTCCTCTCTATTACTCTGAAACATCCCCAGGAGTATCCAGAGCATATACAGAGGGTCACTGACATTTAAAGGGGTTATCTGGTTTTTAATATTGATGGCCTATCCTTAGGATAGGTCATCAATAATAGATCTGAGGGGGTCCGACACCCAGGACCCCCTTAGGTCACCGGTAGTGAGACAGTGAGGTTCAAGGTATTGTTTACATACCGCAAGCCATGCTGTTCCTTTGCCGTACAAACTGTAGCGGCGAGTGTAGGTACTGCTGTGCAGTCCCATTAAAATCTATGCGGCAATAAACAATACCACAAACCATGCTGTCTCAGTGCCGGTGACCGGTTGGGGTCACAGGTGTCAGGATAGGCCATCAATGTTAGAATCTGGATATCCCCTTTAAGAAATTTCTATCACATCTGCAATGTTGTCCCCTACGACAGACCAGAAGAAACAAGAAATGGCCTGTCTAATGATGGATAGCAATGAATCACAAGGGACCCCCATTGACTGTAAACGGGTCCGTTGGGTGTCCTTTATTTTTCACAGACATGTCTGTGAATGGAGACTCAGACACAGATGTGAACAGAACCTTATCTGCTCTCAGTCATCTTCTTTCCTGGTGGCGCTGACACTGTAGGGTTTTTTGTTTGTTTTGTAAGCATAGGAGCTTGCAGTAGGGGGAAGCAGGAAAACATCCTGATAAGTAGAAATAAGCATTTTCGATGATAAGATTTCTTAAAAGTTTTTTTGTTTTTAATATTCACATGCACTATTGATTTTGGAACAACAGGGACCATTTAAGCTTACTTTTTGCTCTCTTTGTAATGGGTTCTAAAGAGGGATCACTCATCCAATATACTTTAGTGTAATAATATTCACAGAATTCTATTCATATGAATAGCTGACAGCTCCTGCCTCCTCCTGCCCCCCATCCCTACATAACAATTCAATGAGATAGAGTTATTCCCTGTCACATTGACAGTAAGTGACTGACCTACTTTCAGAGGGTCTTGGTGTAACGCCAGTAACCTACCTAATGCAGGGACTCCTTATAACTTGAGTAGTTTCTTCACTAGCTTATCTTGGCACACAGATCTCCAAGATGTGCCAGAAGTATTAATACCTGTTAATGTTTTCTGAGCATCTCCAGGTGCCCTGAAACAGAATAAACTAGTGCAGGGACTTCTAGTTACATCGGATTCCATGCTTTAGCGATGTGACCAGGCTTATTCTCAGTCACACTGAAAGTAGGTGAGTGGAGCAGACAGAAGAAAGAAGAGGGTGGTAGCTAAATATAACTTTCTTTATTTTTCATACTACTTTTTTGTGTTTTTGTTGTTCAGGTTCCTCAGGATCACTTGGACTCCATCGGATTAGTGGGATGTCGATGATCATTGATCTATATTTTATTTTTTTCTATTTAAAAAAAATGGCCAAATCAGATTGTTCGGGGAAATTTTTATTTCAATAAAAAACATTTTCTTGTGTCTCACTGATTTTTTAACACTTTTTTAAACACTTTATTACCACTGTGTTTGGCAATGTCCATTACAAAGACATGGCTTAGTGTGAGGCCAACATTTACACCGCAATTATTTTCCTGCCACCCACCGCCAGTGACATGGGGTCCTCCATATTTTTTTATAACCAGCCAGATGTAATAAAGCAGTCACAGGCTAGCATTACTAGCCTGATAACACCAGCTCGTGGTCACCCCAGTACCTGACCATAACAATGATCATAGTTCATTTGGAAACTTAAAGACAAAAATGGTTATCAGCATAACAAAAATATTCAACTAAAGCCATCTTCTGTCCTCTGTGACTGAATAGAAACTACAAATTAATGACTCTCATATTTATTCTAGCACAGGAGACCTCTAGAGATATGCCACATTTACTTATTTGTGTGCAACTGGGAAGACCAGTGTGCAAGATTATTCCTAAATTACTTAGAGGTCCCTGCATTAGCTATGTGACTGTGGTATTCCAGCTCATATTGAAAGTAGATCAGACACCTACTTTCAATGTGACTGGGAGTAAACAAAGGACACTGAATGTGTGAGAGTGACAAGGGTGACAGTACAACACCAAGAAAACAATAAAATAATTTACAGAGCACCATGGATTATAATAATATACAACACATGGAATTAATATAATACTGTATATTGTGTAGCACCATGGGATTAATATAATAATCTACAGAACTGTGGAATTAATATAATAATGTACAGTGCACCATGCAATTAATATTATAATGTACAGCACCATGGAATTAATCTAATAATGTACAGAGCACCATGGAATTAATATAATAATGTACAGAGCACTATGGAATTAATATAATAATGTACTGAGCACCATGGAATTAATATAATAATGCACAAAGCTCCATGGGACTAATCTAAAAATGTACAGCACCATGGAATTAATATAATAATGTACATAGGATCATGGAACTAATATAATAATAATGTACAGGGTACCAAGGAATTAATATAAAAATGTACAGTGCACCATGCAATTAATATTATAATGTACAGCACCATGGAATTAATCTAATAATGTACATAGGATCATGGAACTAATATAATAATAATGTACAGGGTACCAAGGAATTAATATAAAAATGTACGGAAAACCATGCAATTAATACAATAATGTACAGAACACCATGGAATTAATATAAAATTGTACAGAGCACCATGGAATTAATATAATAATGTACAGAGCACTATGGAATTAATATAGTAATGTACAGAGCACCATGGAATTAATAAATGAATGTACAGCACCATGGCATTAATATAATATTGTATAGACGACCATGGAACTAATATAAAAATGTACAGAGGACCTTGAAATTAACATACTAATTTACAGAGCACCATGAAATTAATATAATTATATACAGAGGACCATAGAATTAATATAATAATGTCCAGCATCATGAAATTAACATAGTATTGTACAGCACCATGGAAATAATATAATAATGTGCAGAGCACCAAGGAATTAATATAATAATGTACAGAAAAAAATGGAATTAATATAATAAAGTACAGAGCATGGAATTAATATAATAATGTACAGAGTGCCATGGAATTAATATAATAATGTACAGAGTGCCATGGAATTAATATAATAATGTACAGAGCACCATGGAAATGATATAATAATGTAAAGCATATGGAATTAATGTAAGAAAGTACAGAGCACCATGGAATTAATTTAATGTACAAAGCTGCATGGAACTAATATAAAACTTTAACCACTTCAGTACCAGGCCAATTTCTGGTCCAGGACCAGACACATTTTGGTTTTTTTGTATGTGTGGTTTTGAGGGCTGTAACAATTTTATCATATGCGTTATTCAACTAATTTCTGCGTATTTTTTCGGTGACACATAGGGCTTTATTTTTATGTTGTTTTTATTTTTTAATGTGTTTTAATTTTTTTTTTTTTATATCCAGGAAAATATAAACAAAAGAGGGGGGGGAAACATGTCTGTTTTTCACTTTTCATTTTTTTTTATTTAACCACTTCCGTACCGCCCATAGACTATATACATACAAAATCGTGCAGCTGCTGAAACAGGGAGCCGGCTGTAACTTCAGCTGGAGCTCCCATGGGATAGGCAGGGAAGGTTTATTACCTTCCCTACGATCCCGATCACCGTGTATACAGTGCTCAATGAGCGCTGTATACAGCGCTATGGAAGCCGCCATCTTGCAGCTCCCCTCTGACTCGGCGGTCATGTGATCTGCCAGGGTCAGCATCTGTTAGAGCTGCTGGGTGCTACAGGACCCAGATCAGCTCTATAGTTATGTCAAAGCAACGTGCAGGAGGCTGTATTCCTCCTGCAACTGGGGCTAAATGTACCAGCCGCAGTTACAGGGGAAATCATCCTCTCCAACAAAAAAAAAAGTCATCAGATGTCCCTAAAGGTCTATTATAACCTTATGGGGACACAATGTAAAAAAAAAAAATAAAAAAAAATTTATTGAAAATTTAAAAAAAAAGAAAAGAAAATAATTTAAAAAATAAATAAAATAATACGCCAATAAAACGCCCTTATTACAGGTTGTAGCCCCACCCCTGACAACACCATAAAAAATAAAAATTACCGTAATGGAGAGTGAAAACTATTTTATGAAGTCTTTTAGTAGCACTTTGTGTTTATTAAATAAAAAAAAAAAATGAAAAGTGAAAAACGGACACATTTTCCCTCCGCTTCTGTATATATTTTCCCGGATATAAAAAAAATTAAAACACATGCAAAAATAAAAACAACATAAAAATAAAGCCCTATGTGTCACCGAAAAAAGACGCAGAAATTAGTTGAATAGCACAAATGATAAAAATGTTACAGCCCTCAAAACCGCACATACAAAAAACTTGAAAATGTGCCTGGTATGGAACTGGTTAAGAACACAAAGTGCTACTAAAAAACTTTATCTTTAACTTTGGAAGACTGCATTGAGCCTAATCAGTACTATGACCCTTCAGAGCCCATATTTCTTAATATAGTAAAAGGGATTTCCAGGACTCCAAGGTTATTCATTCTGTCAAGGATCTCAAAAATTGTTTCAGAGGTAATGGAGATAGAGGTAATTTAATAGAAATAATTAAATAAATGACTCAGAAAAACCTGGTCATGGAGGTCTTCTCGAAGGGGCATAGAAGCCTGACTCTGATCCCAAAAGCAGGAATTCTTAAGCCAAATTTGTGGCAGACAGCCATCAGAACGCCCCCTAGTGATGAACGTCATTGTTTTTGGATAATCAGCATAATTACACAGGTGACATATAGTTAACTCTAAGAAGCAACACTCTAAACTATAGGCCTGCCTCTCTTCAAGGTCTTTCTGTCTAATCTCTGTATTATCATTTTGGGCTGGTAATTCCAAAACAGTTTTCAATCAAGGCCTCTGTGGTATGACAGAGAGAAAAGAGTCTCAGTAAATAGGTTATAAGTGAACATTCCTGAAAGGCACACAAGAAAGACGACATGTGAAAGGGTAATTAATATAGTAAGTAGTTTATAGCCAGCATATACAGTATATGTATAAATATACCATGGGAAGACAATCTATTAGCAATGCTATTCTTCAGCTCTCTCCGGCACTCCAAAACAATATGTTTGCTGCCTGACCAAGGCTCCATTCAGAGCGGGGGACAAAAAACCCCAAACGATCTGCAAGTTATCCTCTATCCTATGGAAAGCATAAAAAGTCAACAGGACTAGGCTGAAGCTTCTCCCCACTCACTGTGACCACTTAGGGTAATTTACATATGACTTTTTATGCTTTCAAGCATTTACAACTTCACTCTTCTGCAAAAGAAAGAATACAGGGGGGCAGCAACGGGAAGGGAATTGCTTTATCCTGCACATGATAGGGCCAGTTGTACAAGGCATAATTCACATTTTTTTAATTTCTGTCCCACACTTGCCACTTTCCCTAAAAGGGGACATGGTAATGATGTGCATTTTGATGTGCAGAAATGATTGGGGAAATGTACACTTCCCCTGAGGAGCACAGCCCAGTGAAGGTCGTGCCTCATTTATGAGGAGGCCCATGCCTCGTCATGTATGAGGCACACCCTCCACTGGCTACAGGGCTATGAAGACTAGCATAAGTAACACCAGTCTTCATAAATCTGCCCAATTGTGTTTAAGCGCAATTCTTAATTAGGTAAGGCTAGAAAAATGTAAAACAAAAATGTTAAAAATTAAAAAGTAAGCAAACTTTTTTTTTTTATAAAATCATAGTGCAGGTGAAGATAGCAAACTTATATAAAAAAAATTGTGTTTCTTTCTTTATTTGCCTTCTGCAACAGTTCAAATCTGTACAATAGAAGTCTATTGAAAGGGGAGGGGGAGGAAGAGAAGGGGTATCTGCACTATAGAGAGACAATTTTCTTTCACAACACAGCTGGGTTATCAGGAATTACTATCCAGCCTTTTCCTCACAGAAATGACTCATTTAATGCTGTAGACGGCCTCATATCTGTTTCTCTCCTTTTCCCCCCTCACCCTCTACATAAATCCCACTGGAAACTGACCTGCTTACGGAGTATGGGACCAAACCTCTCAGATAAGAGGTAAAAACAGGCGTTATAGTTGAAGACACAGACACCCATAAAATATTAAATCAAAATGAGTCTATTAAAAGTAAAAAAGTGTGATATGAAAGAAAATAATTGAACTTTCATCTTTCTGTGAGAAGGGAAGTAATGAAGGTCACTCTGGTAATTTTTAATATTTTTGATCACTTTCACTTCACCTTTATTTTTCTACGATCTCCATTTTTGTGTCCATTTAAAGATAATATTAAGCCAGTGTTTTAATCCTAGAATAAGGCACTATAGATACATTCCTATTACTATAGACACGTCCAGACAGTAGAAATTTATGTATTGTCTAAACAATATATTTTGTGGCTTTAGAAGCTGAAGGTTGCTTGACCGTATTATTAAGATGACTTTAAGAAAAAATAAAAATGTAACTTTGGGACAAATGTATTTTTTTGTGTGTGTTTTGCGGATTTTATTATTTAAATTTTAAAATGAAATATCTAATATCTAAATTGTAATTCAGTCATTTGTAATTTTACTTTGTTTAAAAAAGATAAAATTTGACTCTTCACTGTTTTTATTTTTTTTCACAATTTGTTATGTTCATATTATTTTATAATAATTGTAATAAATATCATGTAAATAATGAGATCAGTCCAGACAGATGACATCTCACTAGAGTATTACATGGGGAGGTTTTTTTTAGATCTCTCTCTGGATTTAGCAGGTATCAGGAGATGTATAAATGCAGCGAGAGAATGACTGAAATTCTACACATAATAAAATGCCTGTTATACCGTCTGGACGTGTCTAGTAATGTACTCATGGTGTCTCTGCCATATTCTAGGATTATACAACTGGCTAAATATTATTTCTAAGTGGACACAGAAATGGAGATTCTACAAAACAAAGCTGAGGTGAATGTGATATTTATATGCATATTTATTGCGCAAAAAAAAAGTCAAACTTTTTTAAATTTTATTTTTACATTTTCTTTAAGACTTGCGTGTACCATGCTTGTAGGACAGCTCATAAAATCCTATGGCTTTCAATACCACTTATATTGATGACACTGAAATATATCTCTCCAAACATTAAAGCTCTGCTGTCAGCTGTAGCCTCCTTCTTATCCTTCCGCTTCCTAAAACTTATCCTCGATAAATCAGAATTCATCATCTTTTTCTGATTTCACTCAGACCCTCTACCTGACCTTTCACAGTTGATGGTTCCAGTCACTCACCCGTCTCATAAGTCTGATGCTTGGGGTCACCTTTAATTCTGCCCTATCTTTAGAGCCACATCCAAACACTTTGTATTTCCTGCCACCTACAAGTTAAAAACATCTCCTGTATCCATTCCTCCTCACCCCTGAGTTTACAAAAACTCTAGTGAATGCCCTAATCATCTCCTGTCTAGACTATGGCAACATCCATCTTGTTGGCTTCTCAGCTATCTTACTCCCCTCTTATCCATCCTCTTCCTGGTTAATCCACCTCTCCCCTTGTATCTCCTCTGCCAAACCCTTCACTAACTACCCATTGTCCAAAAAAATAAATTCAAGATATCAGTTATGACATACAAAGCCGTCCACAACCTCTCTCCACCAAATATTACTGACCTGATCTTCTAACTCATTTTGTGTTTATTGTACTTGTACTATGCATGTAAACCCCTTCACAAATGTACAGCACCATGGAAGTAATGCTGTAATAATAACAACAACAACAACAATAATAATAATAATAACAATTATAATTTTAGACATAAATATTTTGCAAAATTGGTAACTATTGAAAATTACTTTTTTTTTCCCCAGGAGAAACTTACAAATAATGTTACTTTTGTTAATTTACTTGGATTCTCAAATCTTTATAACTTCAAAATCCCGTTTTTCTCCCTACTGGTTCTTATATACTGTGCGACAATTTCCGGAAACCTTCTTATCATGGTCTTGTATCTAGTGAGTAGGACCCTTCGGTCTCCCATGTACTTCTTCCTTACACAGCTATCATTGTGTGACCTCCTGGTGACTACAGATATTGTGCCCACCCTTCTCCTCACTGTACTGTATGGCGGTAGTACTATGCCTCTCATCGGTTGTATTCTGCAGTTTTCCCTTCTTACTTTTCCTGAGTCCTCGGAATGTCTTCTCCTGTCAGTGATGTCTTATGACCGGTATGTGGCCATCTGTAACCCCCTCCGTTATCACTCCATCATGAGCCAGAGATTCTGTGTTATGTCTGTTAGTAGTATTTGGCTGTTTGGTTTTATGGTAATGCTGATATTTGGTATTTCCATGAGTAACCTGTATTACTGTGGACATCATATCATTGACCATTTCTATTGTGACTTTGAACCCATAATGCAACTCTCCTGCTCTGATACAGTCACAATTCATATAGAGATTCTTATCATTGGGGTTGTGGATGTATTTTGCCCTTTTATAGTCATTGTCATGTCCTATGTGTACATTGTCATCACCATCCTGAAGATCCCATCCAATACCGGAAGACATAAAGCCTTCTCCACCTGCAGCTCCCACCTCACTGTAGTTTCTTTACTTTATGGGACATTCATCATTGTTTATATGTTTCCTACAAAAGGGGAATCCTTGACCGTAAATAAGGTTTTGCCTCTGATGTATACTGTGGTGACCCCACTGCTTAACCCCATTATATACACCCTGAGGAACAAAGACTTTAAAGAAGTTTTCCATAAACTTAAACATGTTTAGAAGAGAGGAAGGGACTTGCACAGATGTAGCAACCTTGCTTTTCTGAAATGTGATATCTTGCTGCGGTGTGATAGCTTAAAAGGGTTATCCCTATCCCCTATATTGTTGTAACTGGAATGCTGAGAATTAAAGAGAATGGTGGCGTTTTGTCTCTTATTATGAATAGAGCAGACTTTGGGATGGAAACACACTGGTTATCTCCAACAATCCCTCTGAAATGAATGATGGAGTCACGACCAGCCATTGACAATTCAATGAATAACATTCTGTGCCAATGAGAGGTAAAGACAGGAGTAATACTTATAGACACAAGTACAGGAAACATCAAAATGAGTGTAATAAAAGTAAAAGTGTAATGTTAAAAAAATAATTAAACCATCATCTTTCTGAGAGAAGGAAAGTAATGAAGGTCGCTCTGGGAATCTTTCATGTTTTTGTATCTCAAAATCACATTCACTTCACCTTTATTTTTCTGCAATCTCCATTTTTGTGTCCATGTAAAGATAATATTAAGCGAGTCTTATAATCCTAGAATAAGGCAGCGGCACTATAGCTACATTACTACTCTGTTTCTCCAAAAATAAGTCCTAGCTTGATTTTTCAAGGTTTTTGGAGTAAGCTTGAAATGTAAGCCCTACTCCAAAAATAAACCCTAGTTAGTCAGCGTCTCCAGCGCTAGGTTATGTCACGTGACGTCAGTGACGTCAGGAACACCGTAGCACCCAACCATCCTGGAAAAGTGCACCTCTACCTCCCGCTGCGGCAGGGCAAAATCATCTCACCCGCTCCAGAGTCCATCCTCCTACCTCCCAAGTCCGCCTTCTGAGTGCTGCCTCCCGGCCACTACTATGCTGTGGGCTTGCCTACCTATGTGACCAGATGTCAGGAGCCAACCCTGCTTGTTCACACACACACAGTCACTCCACTACAGCACCTCCCCCTTAGCGTAAAGGAGAGGAAAGAGAGATGGCACAGGACCAATGTCACACAAAGTTTCTAGAATGCCAGTAAGTTTGTTTAAGACCCACTGACAAAGCACCATCAATTGTGAATGTAAGTTAGGATTAAGTAACCATTTTACAAGATTCATCTGATTCGCTCCAATGCCTGAAAATAAGACCTACCCCGAAAATAAACCCTAGCCTTTTTTTCAGAGTAAAAACTAATATAAGACCCAGTTTTATATTTGGAGAAACACGGTATTACTGTAGACACATCCTATAGAGAGAACCCTATAAATATCAGAGATAAGGCCAGCCGTGGAGATCTCAGACTCACTTAGCTTCTCAAAAAATGTGGGGTCAGGGGCTAGAGGTCCCTTAAAAACGGCATAAGCTAGATGGAAAATATGAATATTAGAAAACTCACTAGATTGGGGAATGTTGAACTTAGACTGCAGGTCAGCAATTGGGAGGAGGGAGTATGTCCTATAGTCCATAACATCAAATCTAAACAAGCAGCCCCTAACCAGAGACACATCTTGAGTCCCGGTGGGAAATTAGAGAGAAGCAGAAAAACTGTCATGGAGGAGTTCTCAGTAGAGAGGAGAAAGCGGGCTGCACAAGTGCACCATACATCCCCCGTAAGAACCAAAGAGCCCAGCAGGGCCATGGCTGGGGGATTTTAAGGATTCAACCAGACCAGAGAATTAGGATGGTAGGGGGTCAACCGCAACTTTTCAATTTCCATCCACGTGGAGTCGGCCTGGAGAGTGGACCAAGCTGGAACCTGGCGCAACTGAGCAGCCCGGTAATCCAGAACTAAATTAGGCAGGAAAAGGCCCCCTTTGGGCATAGAAGTCATTATAAGCAGGCTAGAAAACCTGCACCCCCCTTTGGCGCAGATATACCACAGGATTGAGTTCTGTAGGGAACTAAGGTCCTTAATAGGGAGCAGAATTGGAAAGGTCTCAGATAAATAAAGCAATTTAGGCAATATGGTTATTTTCACTGCGGAGATCCAACCGAAGAGAGACAGAGGAAGGACCATCCACCTAGTGAGGAGGGCTCGTACAGTGCCTTGCGAAAGTATTCGGCCCCCTTGAACTTTTCAACCTTTTGCCACATTTCAGGCTTCAAACATAAGGATATAAAATTTAAATTTTTTGGTGAAAAATCAACAAGTGGGACACAATCGTGAAGTGGAATGAAATCTATTAGATATTTTAAACTTTTGCAAAAAAAATTAAAAAACTGAAAAGTGGGGGGTGCCAAATTATTCGGCCCCCTTAAGTTAATACTTTGTAGCGCCACCTTTTGCTGCGATTACAGCTGCAAGTCGCTTGGGGTATGTCTCTATCAGTTTTGCACATGGAGAGACTGAAATTCTTGCCCATTCTTCCTTGGAAAACAGCTGGAGCTCAGTGAGGTTGGATGGAGAGCGTTTGTGAACAGCAGTTTTCAGCTCTTTCCACAGATTTTCGATTGGATTCAGGTCTGGACTTTGACTTGGCCATTCTAACACCTGGATACGTTTATTTTTACAACCATTCCATTGTAGATTTTGCTTTATGTTTGGGATCATTGTCTTGTTGGAAGATAAATCTCCATCCCAGTCTCAGGTCTTTTGCAGACTCCAACAGGTTTTCCTGTATTTGGTTACTCCATCTTCCCATACATTTTAACCATCTTCCCTGTCCCTGCTGAAGAAAAGCAGGCCAAAACCATGATGCTGCCACCATCATGTTTGACAGTGGGGATGGTGTGTTCAGGGTGATGAGCTGTGTTGCTTTTACGCCAAACATATCGTTTTGCATTGTGGCCAAAAAGTTTGATTTTGGTTTCATCTGACCAGAGCACCTTCTTCCACATGTTTGGTGTGTCTCCCAGGTGGCTTGTGGCAAAACAAGACTTTTTATGGATATCTTTAAGAAATGGCTTTCTTCTTGCCACTCTTCCATAAAGGCCAGATTTGTGCAGTGTACGACTGATTGTTGTCCTATGGACAGACTCTCTCACCTCAGCTGTAGATCTCTGCAGTTCATCCAGAGTGATCATGGGCCTCTTGGCTGCATCTCTGATCAGTCTTCTCCTTGTTTGAGATGAAAGTTTAGAGGGACGGCTGGGTCTTGGTAGATTTGCAGTGGTCTGATACTCCTTCCATTTCAATATAATCGCTTGCACAGTGCTACTTGGGTTGTTTAAAGTTTGGGAAATCTTTTTGAATCCAAATGCGGTTTTAAACTTCTCCACAACAGTATCACGGACCTGCCTGGTGTGTTCCTTGGTCTTCATGATGCTCTCTGCGCTTTAAACAGAACCCTGAGACTATCACAGAGCAGGTGTATTTATACGGAGACTTGATTACACACAGGTGGATTATATTTATCATCATCAGTCATTTAGGACAACATTGGATCATTCAGAGATCCTCACTGAACTTCTGGAGTGAGTTTGCTGCACTGAAAGTAAAGGGACCGAATAATTTGGCATGCCCCACTTTTCAGTTTTTTATTTTTTACAAAAGTTTAAAGTATCCAATAAATTTCGTTCCACTTCACGATTGTGTCCCACTTGTTGTTGATTCTTCACCAAAAAATTAAAATTTTATACCTTTATGTTTGAAGCCTGAAATGTGGCAAATCGTTGAAAAGTTCAAGGGGGCCGAATACTTTCGCAAGGCACTGTATGTGTGGGAAAATTGGGGGGGAAGTTAGCCTGATAAAGAATGACCTGCCACTTATACGGGAAGGAGGCACGAAGTCCAGTTAAATGAAAGGGTGGAATATGAATAGGCAATGCTTCTGTTTTAGAAGTATTGATCTTATATTCCGGGAGATGACTGAACTGCAACAAAAGGACATGAAGGTTGGGGAGGGTGACATAAAACTTGGTGAGAGTCAGGAGTATATCATCAGCGAATAGCGAGAGATTAAACACAGTTAACCCAACTAATGTCCAGATGTAAACGAATAGCCAGGGGCTCAATACAAGACGAAAACAACGGGTGAAAGTGGACAGACCTGCTGTGTGTCATTATGAAGAGGAAATAAGGCGGAGGAGGAGGCATGAAGGAGTTTAATCGTGGTGGTGGGAGTCGAATAAAGGCCCTCAACTGCAATTATGACAGACCTCTGAGACCATATATCTCGAGAGTGTCAAATATAAAAGGCCAACCCAAGCGATCAAACATTTTCTCAACATCCAAGCTGAACACCAAAAATTCAGAATCAGATCTGGAGACAAAATCAATTGAAGTGAATGTCCTGTTAGTGTTTTCACCCCCCCTCCCCCACCATCTATAAAGGACAAACCCAACATGGTCTTTGTGAATCAGAGATGGGATACATGCTTTAAGTCTGGAAGCCAAAAGTTTGGTGAACAGCTTGAAACCGGCATTTTTGCTGTCTAGATGGTCTCAACCAGGTTTTTGAATGAGGGAAAGGAAAGAATGCAAGGTAGAATCAGGAATGGTGTCACATTCAGCTCTATCATTGCCGGTGCAAGGTCAGACCAAGTAATGGAACTAGTAGAGGCCCCCTGGAAAAGGAGCAGCACCAAGGCATTTTCAAAAAAGTAATCAATTCTGGTAATGGTTTTGTGGAAAGGGGAATAGAAACTATATGACCAATCCGTGGGATGATTAATGTGCCAAAGATCGTACATGGAGTAACTCCGGATTACGCAATGAAAATTAATGGAAAACTGATGCTGGGTGAGACAAGAAGAAAACCCTGCGAAGAACTGGCGATCCAGGAAGTCAGAAAAGGACATATTAACATCACCTCAAATAATTACAGCAGCAGGTCGAAGGTTGGCCACTTTATTGAGCACTCGAGTGAGGAAATCAGTCTGGGATAATTTAGGGTCATAAAGGTTACAAACGGAGACAGGTTTGCCCTCAGGTTTGCCATGTAGAATGACATACCTCCCATGGGATCTAGAATGTAGGAAACCTGCAGCAGGCAGGAGAAGGATATCAAGATGGCAGTGTTCTGTCCCCACATGAAGATGAATGAAGGTGTAACTGATAGCAGCTGTGTGACTTTCCTACCTTCTTATCCAAGCAGTGGAGCAGACCGGACCGGCAGGAGCTCAGGTTAGATGGATTCAAATGTAGACTCGATGATATGAATCAATGTGGGTTTATTTGACCCAAGAACAGCGACACACGATGATACAATACTGAAATGACTTAGTAGTGGTAGTGTGATGGTTCGGTGGCTTGTCCAGAAGCAAATTAAAGATAACCTCTAATGTAACTTTCAAGATCTCCTCTCCATTAGCCTGATATTGTGCCACGGCCTCTGTTATCCAGGTCCTCATAATAGCGGGTCATAGCTTTAAGGGTCTCAGCCTGTGAGGACACCACCTCTTTCATCTGGGAGATATAATATACTGGCAGATTTCATCATAAGAGGTCTCAAGTGTGTTCACTCTGTTGGCCAGTTGACGTAGGTCTAGCCATACTGCCACTATCTACTGCTTGCAAGCCTGCCTGACCTACATTACCTGTATGCACTTGAAGAAGGGGCAGATGCTCCAAAACGCGTCTGTGTTGGTATCTAATAAAGGAACTCGTTTGACTGAATTGGAGCAAGCGCTGATCCTTATCCCTTTTGGGAACGGTCCTTTTATCTCATTTGCATCTCGCTAACGTTGGCGTGGATCCAGCTGCTGTTTCTATCCAATATATCTGATAATTTAGGAGTTGTGACCTACTCTTTCACAACTTCTTAAGGTGAGCGGCCATTTTTTAATATAACTTTTGGTATTTACGTGTAAAAAAAAAAAAAAAAAAAAAAAAAAAAAAAGTAAATACTCTCCTGTCCCCGGGTCTCTATTGTCTGCTGGCAGTGTCCATTCTATCTTGTGTCGGCGCCTCATGTGACCTCTGAGATCAGACTGATATCTCCCCACTGTCAGAAGGGCGTTCCTGACAGTCTAGAGTCATCACTGGGCAGTAAGAAACGTCCCTTCTGACAGTACAAGGCTATGTTAGGGTACTGTTAGGGGGGCATTCCTCACAGTCCAGCAATGATGCTGAGCCATGAGGAACGCCCTTCTGACAGTGGGGAGATATCAGTGCTGAAAATAACGGTACCGATATTTCCAGCCCCACAGTGCTCCACAGTGGCCCCCACATATTATTATATGCTCCATAGTGGCCCCCACACATTATTATATGCTCTACAGTGGCCCCCACCCAGTATTATATGCTCTACAGTGGCCCCCCACCCAGTATTATATACTCCACAGTGGCCCCCACCCAGTATTATATGCTTCATAGTGGCCCCCACCCAGTATTATATGCTCCACAGTGGTCCCCACCCAGTACTATATGTTCCACAGTGGCCCTCAACCAGTATTATATGTTCCACAGTGGCCCCCACCCAGTATTATATGCTCTCAACAGTCCCCCTCCACTCTGGTGCTATTATTATACTCTGGGGGTCTTCTCAGACCACAGAGTATAATAATCGGAGGCCTAGGAAAGGTGAATAAAAATAACAAACACTGATACTCACCTTTCCTGGGCACCCTGGCTCGGTCCGGCTGTCTTCAGCCTCTTCAGACATCCCTGCTGAGGCCTGTGATTGGTCCTCAATGGTCATGTGGGGGCGCACTGACATCATTTTGCCGCCACGCCCCATGTGATCACTGGGGCCTAATCACAGGCCTCAGTCACATGACCGAGCGGCCCCAGAAGGGATGCAGAGCCCAGGAGAGGTGAGTATAACTATTTATTATTTCAAGTAACCTCCCCTGGGCTGACATCTATTGGAAAGGGGCCTGGCGACATGCCGGGGACCCTTTTCATTTACAATATGCATAGCGGTTGGGGATCCAGGCTTTCTCCGACCGCTATGATAGTGTTCTGGAGCCCCGGCCATCTCCAGCTGGCCGCGGGCCCTGAACCCTGCTGTTCGCGGTCGCTCCCCCTGCGACTGCAATCGCAATAGTTGGGGCTTGGGGCCCACCTGGGGATTTACCAGTTCCCCGGTGGGTCAGTCCAAGCCTGTGCACATACAGTCATATGAAAAAGTTTGGGCACCCCTATTAATCTTAATCATTTTTAGTTCTAAATATTTGGGTGTTTGCAACAGCCATTTCAATTTGATATATCTAATAACTGATGGACACAGTAATATTTCAGGATTGAAATGAGGTTTATTGTACTAACAGAAAATGTGCAATATGCATTAAACCAAAATTTGACCGGTGCAAAAGTATGGGCACCTCAACAGAAAAGTGACATTAATATTTAGTAAATTCCTCCTTTTGCAAAAATAACAGCCTCTAGTCGCTTCCTGTAGCTTTTAATCAGTTCCTGGATCCTGGATGAAGGTATTTTTGACCATTCCTCTTTACAAAACAATTCCAGTTCAGTTAAGTTTGATGGTCGCCGAGCATGGACAGCCCGCTTCAAATTATCCCACAGATGTTCAATGATATTCAGGTCTGGGGACTGGGATGGCCATTCCAGAACATTGTAATTATTCCTCTGCATGAATGCCTGAGTAGATTTGGAGCTGTGTTTTGGATCATTGTCTTGCTGAAATATCCATCCCCGGCGTAACTTCAAATTCGTCACTGATTCTTGTACATTATTCTCAAGAATCTGCTGATACTGAGTTGAATCCATGCGACCCTCAACTTTAACAAGATTCCCGGTGCCGGCATTGGCCACACAGCCCCAAAGCATGATGGAACCTCCACCAAATTTTACAGTGGGTAGCAAGTGTTTTTCTTGGAATGCTGTGTTTTTTTGGACGCCATGCATAACGCCTTTTTGTATGACCAAACAACTCAATCTTTGTTTCATCAGTCCACAGGACCTTCTTCCAAAATGAAGCTGGCTTGTCCAAATGTGCTTTTGCATACCTCAGGCGACTCTGTTTGTGGCGTGCTTTCAGAAACGGCTTCTTTCGCATCACTCTCCCATACAGCTTCTCCTTGTGCAAAGTGTGCTGTATTGTTGACCGATGCACAGTGACACCATCTGCAGCAAGATGATGCTGCAGCTCTTTGGAGGTGGTCTGTGGATTGTCCTTGACTGTTCTCACCATTCTTCTTCTCTGCCTTTCTGATATTTTTCTTGGTCTGCCACTTCTGGGCTTAACAAGAACTGTCCCTGTGGTCTTCCATTTCCTTACTATGTTCCTCACAGTGGAAACTGACAGGTTAAATCTCTGAGACAACTTTTTGTATCCTTCCCCTGAACAACTATGTTGAACAATCTTTGTTTTCAGATCATTTGAGAGTTGTTTTGAGGAGCCCATGATGCCACTCTTCAGAGGAGATTCAAATAGGAGAACAACTTGCAATTGGCCACCTTAAATACCTTTTCTCATGATAGGATACACCTGGCTATGAAGTTCAAAGCTCAGTGAGGTTACAAAACCAATTTTGTGCTTCAGTAAGTCAGTAAAAAGTAGTTAGGAGTATTCAAATCAATAAAATGATAAGAGTACCCAAATTTTTGCACCGGTAAAATTTTGGTTTAATGCATATTGCACATTTTCTGTTAGTACAATAAACCTCATTTCAATCCTGAAATATTACTGTGTCCATCAGTTATTAGATATATCAAATTGAAATGGCTGTTGCAAACACCCAAATATTTAGAACTAAAAATGATTAAGATTAATAGGGGTGCCCAAACATTTTCATATGACTTGTACATTCATTGAAATACTCAAGATAACATTCTATGCCAATAAGAGGTAAAGACAGGAGTAATAGCTATAGACACAGGTACAGGAAATATTATGTCAAAATGAGTGGAGTTAAGTAAAAGTGCGATATAAAAGAAAATACCGTCATCTTTCTGAGAGAAGGAAAGTAATGAAGGTCACTCTGGTTATCTTTCATGTTTTTGTATCTCAAACTCACATTCACTTCACCTTTGTTTTTTTAGGATCTCCATTTTTGTGTCCATTTAAAGATAATATTAAGCGAGTCTCGTAATCCTAGAACAAGGCAGCGGCACTATAGCTACATTCCTATTACTATAGACACGTCCAGACAATAGATATCTGTATATTGTTGTGTGAAGAAGCTTCTAACCAGACATTCTGTGGCTACAGAAGCTGAATGTTACTTGGCCATATTATTGAGATCACTTTAAGAAATTAAAAAAATAAATAAAAATGTAAAATTTAGGTCAAATGTAGGGGGTTTTTTTCTTTTGCTTTAAGGATTTTGCTAAGGATAAATTAGATATTTCATATTGAAGTTTAATTCAGCAATTTATAATTTGACTTTGTTTAAAAAAAGATAAAATTTGATTCACTGTTTTTAAATTATCTTTTTTTCACAATTTGTTATGTTCTTATTATTTCATACTAATTATAATAAATATCATGTAAGTAATGAGATCAGTCCAGACACTAGAGTATTACATGGGGTGTTTTTAGATCTCTCTCTGGATTTAGCAGGTATCAGGAGATGTATAAATGCAGCGAGAGAATGACTGAAATTCTACACATAATAAAATGCCTGTTATACCGTCTGGACGTGTCTAGTAATGTACTTATGGTGTCCCTGCCATATTCTAGGATTATACAACTGGCTAAATATTATTTCTAAGTGGATACAGAGATGGAGATCCTACAAAACAAAGCTGAGGTGATGTGATTTTATATGCATATTTATTGGGCATAAAAAAGTCAAAAAATTTTAAAAATTTTATTGTTATATTTTTTTGGTTAACAGGCAGAGAGATATTTCAGTTCTCTGTGTGTAATGATCTCCGCTTAGGTCGGTGTTGGTTGTACAGCCTAACCGCGGTGGGGAGGAAAGACTTCCGATAGCGCTCCTTCTCACACCTAGGGTGGAGCAGTCGGTCACTGACAGTACTGCCCAGCGCGATCACAGTCTCATGCATGGGATGGGAGTTATTCTCCCGCATGGAGCTCACCACGGACAGTATCCTTCTGTCACCCACCACCTGCACTGGGTCCAGTGGGCTCCCCAGGACAGAGCTAGCCTTTCTAATCAGCTTGTCAAGTTTATTTCTGTCCCTGGTTGATATACTGCTCCCCCAGCAGGCCACTCCAAAGAAGATGGCTGATGCCACTACCGAGTTGAAGAAAGTTCTAGGAAGTGCCCCCCGGATTCCAAAGGCTCTCAGTTTCCTAAGCAGGTAGAGCCTGCTGTGGCCCTTCCTGTACAGGGCCTCCATATGATCTGCCCAGTCCAGCTTATTATTAAGGAGCAAACCCAGGTACTTATAGGTGTTCACAATCTCGATGCCCGTCCCCAGGATGTCCACTGGTTTAGGAGGGCTTCTGCCTTTGCGGAAGTCCACCACCATCTCATTGGTCTTCCCCGCGTTAATCTTCAGGTGGTTCCGGTGGCACCAGTCCACAAAATCCTGGTTCAGTTCTCTGTACTCCCTGTCATCATCATCTGTGATGAGACCCACTATTGCAGAGTCGTCAGAATACTTCTGTAGGTAGCAGCTGGATGAGTTGCACCTAAAATCTGCAGTGTACAGTGTGAAGAGGAAAGGGGCGAGAACCGTACCCTGAGGTGCCCCCGTATTACAGATCACGGTACCTGACACACAGTCTCGGGCTCTCACGTATTGAGGTCGATTTGTGAGGTAGTCTAGGATCCAGTTGGAGAGGTGGTGGTCCACTCCAGCAAGGCCCAGCTTGTCCCTCAATAACCTGGGCTTTATGGTGTTAAAAGCACTGGAGAAGTCAAAGAACATTATTCTCACTGTGTTCCCTGGTTTCTCCAGGTGAGACAGAGCCCTGTGCAGAAGATGGATGATGGCATCATCTACCCCAATGCCCGACCGATAAGCAAACTGGAGGGGGTCCATAGCGGGGCTCACTAGAGGGCGGAGATGTGTGAGAACCAATCTCTCCAAGATCTTCATCAGGTGGGATGTCAGTGCTACAGGTCTGTAGTCGTTGAGGTCCATAGGGTGGGGTTTCTTTGGAACTGGTACCACACAAGAAGATTTCCATATTTCAGGGACTATTTCCTGCCTCAGGCTCATATTATACATATATGTAATTATACCACACAGCTGGTCCCCACAAGTCTTAATTAGCCTTGCACTGATGTCTTCTGGCCCTGCGGCTTTCCTCGCCTTGATCTTTTTCATCTCCTTCCTCACCTGGGCCCGTGTGAAGGTCAGACTGTGGCCAGATAAAGACGGATTTCTGGATTTACTGGTCTGTTGGGAAGTGGCCGCATGGGGAGAAGTCATTGTGGTGGGGGAAGCTGAAGGACATACTGGGGTGGGAGGAGCTGGTGTATGATCAAATCTGTTGAAGAATAGGTTTAGTTCATTAAGCCAATTAACATCTGCCTCAATCTGGCAGACAGACTGTTGGTGACACTGAAATATATCCCCCCGGCCAAGTCATTACCGCTCCGCTGTCAGCTGTAGATCCTTCTTATCCTTCAGCTTCCTAAATGTTATCCTGGATAAAGCAGAATTCATCATCTTTCCCTGATCTCACTCAGACCCTCTATCTGACCTATCATTCACAGTTGATGGTTCCACTTTCTCACCCGTCTCATAAGTCTGATGCTTGGGGTCACCCTCAGTTCTGCCCTGTCTTTAGAGCCACATCCAAACACTTAGTATTTCCTGCCACCTACACCTTAAAAACATCTCTTGTATCCATTCCTTCTCACCCCTGAGTCTACAAAAATTCTAGTCCATGCCCTAATCATCTCCTGTCTAGACTACTGCAACATCCATCTTGATGACTTTTTAGCTAACTATTTTACTCCCCTCTAATCCAACTCTCTAATTTACTCCTGGTTAATCCACCTCTCCTCTTGTTTCTCCTCTGCCAATCCCTTCACTAACTACCCATTGTCCAACAAATTCAATTCAAGATATTAGTTATGACATACAAAGCCGTCCACAACCTTTACCTTCTAAATATTACTGACCTGATCTTGTATTTCTTGTATTTGTTGTTGTACTATGCATGTAAACCCCTTCTCGAATGTAAAGCATCATGGAATAATAATAATAATAATAATAATAAAATTATTATTATTATTATTATTATTATTATTATTATTATTATTATTATTATTATTAATAGACTTAGACACAATAAATATTTAGCAAAATTTGTAACTATTGTAAATTACTTTTTTTTTCCCCCAGGAGAAACTTACAAATAATGTTACTTTTGTTAATTTACTTGGATTCTCAAACCTTCATCATTTCAAAATACCATTTTTCTCCCTACTGGTTCTTATATATTGTGCGACCGTTTCCGGAAACCTTCTTATCATGGTCTTGTATCTAGTGAGTAGAACCCTTCGTTCTCCCATGTACTTCTTCCTTACACAGCTATCATTGTGCGACCTCCTGATAACTACAGATATTGTGCCCTCTCTTCTCCTCACTGTACTGAATGGAGGAATTACTATGACTCTCATCGGTTGTATTCTGCAGTTTTCCTTCCTTACTCTTCCTGAGTCCTCAGAATGTCTTGTCCTGTCGGTGATGTCTTATGACCAGTATGTGGCCATCTGTAACCCCCTCCGCTATCATTCCATCATGAGCCAGAGATTCTGTGTTATGTCTGTTAGTAGTATTTGGCTGTTTGGTTTTATGGTAATGCTGATGTATGTTATTTCCATGTGTAACCTGTATTACTGTGGACATCACATCATTGACCATTTCTATTGTGATTTCGAACCCATAATGCAACTCTCCTGCTCTGATACAGTCACAATTCATATACAGATTCTTATCTTTGGAGTTGTGGAAGTATTTTGCCCTTTTATAGTCATTGTCATGTCCTATGTGTACATTGTCATCACCATCCTGAAGATCCCATCCAATACCGGAAGACATAAAGCCTTCTCCACCTGCAGCTCCCACCTCACTGTAGTTTCTTTACTTTATGGGACATTCATCATTGTTTATATGTTTCCTACAAAAGGGGAATCCTTGATCATAAATAAGGTTTTGTCTCTGATGTATACTGTGGTGACCCCACTGCTTAACCCCATTATATACACCCTGAGGAACAAACACTTTAAAGAAGCTTTCCAGAAAATTAAACATGTTTAGAAGAGAGGAAGGGACTTGCACAGATGTAGCAACCTTGCTTTTCTGCAGTGTGATTGTAATACAGGAGCATCTCAATAAATTAGAATATCTTTAAAACATTTATTTATTTCAGTAATTAAATTTAAAAAAGTGACCTCCTATATTTTCTAGATTCTTTACACACAGAGTCTTCTATTTCAAGTGTTTTATTTCTGTAAATGTTGATTATGGATTACAGGGAATGAAAACCCAAATCTAAGAAAATGAGAATATTGTAAGTTCAGTTCAGTCTTGTAAATTCAGTGTCACCTGCCAAGGTTTCCTAAGCCTTTAAATGGTCCCTCAGTCTGGTTCAGTAGGACACACAATCATGGAAAATGCTGATTATGGATTGTATTACTGAATTACTGAAATGAATGAACGTTTCAAAGATATTCTAATTTATTGAGATGCACCTGTAGGACGTTTTTTCCACAAAATCATAGTGTCTTATTGATGTGATATGACAGGGTTAATGTCTTACTGATAAATCTGTATGTATCTATTGTGTATTGCCACATTTCCTTGTTATGGCCTAATTCAGGTTTCCTCAATGCACACATTCCTTGGACGAAATGTGTGGTTATATGGGTTCTTTCCTGCTGATGTTTTTGTCACTCTTTATATAGCTTAACTTTATTTTGTTAATCCTTTTGTCACTCTTATCCATATGTCCAGACAGCTGGAAGCCCCTCCCTAGTTCAAAGGGTTATAAAGATCCTGGAATTAAGGTGTTAGCTTAGCTTCGGCATTGGGCCAGGAATGTGCATGATGCACCTCTGGAAGTCATCGAGTGATGGGTATATGATATATAATGGGGCTCCCCATCCAGTGAGCATTTACATCATTTGTAACCACAGCTCAGTATTATCTCTTTTTATTTATTAAATACTTATTATTTTATTATATTCTGTGTGATTATTCTCATTCTTTCACCATTTTTTAGTTAACTTGTTAAAATAAAGACCCGTTTGCCTACATTTGGTGTAAGAAGTGGGATTGGTCTAAGAATCACTATAAATGTTGTGTTTTAATTGTGTTATAGAGAAATTTCAATGTCTGTGTTAGCAAAGATGTTTAGTGAAGGGGTAGATGACGAAAAACCGAGTCCAGTCCCCTGGTGGGTGCTTAGATTGCGACACTGGGCACTCAACACTCAGATGTTGTGGCACCATTCCGGTTGGCAGACTCCAGTCAGTCGGTGGTGGCAACTTGATATATGTTAAATGGCAGAAGACTGCAGCAGGCATGGGATGGGTCTATTTGCTAGAGCCGAATTTAAAGGCATACAAGTCATATGTGTTTGTAAGTGTTGGAATTTTAGGTGTATAGTGTTAATTGACTTCCAATTGGTCTAGTTGTGTGTTGGAATCCTAGACAATTGGACGTACATGTAATGTGTTTGTTATCGTTGTAACTGCCTTCAGCACTTTGCAGGCAAAGTTGCTGCAACTGTAACATTTTGCTTATGAAAATTATAAAAAGTTGGATGCAACTTGGATCCAGAAAGAAGAAACTGCAGGAGAGAAGAGAGATAAGATTCAGATACAAGACAAATAGCAAAAAGCTATATGGTAAAGTAGAGAGATAGAGTTAAGTCCCATGATAACTAGAATGCAGGCTGTGAAGAGATAAGGAACTAACTGTCTGTATATTTTCCTTAGTGTAAGGAAGTGATCACCCACTCACTGTCCAGCTAAAGGGTTAATGTGTTCTGCACATAGTATTGCGTTAATGTTTTTTTGGTTTAGTGCTATGTGAGTAGTGACTAGATAAAGAGATATGGTGAAAGTCTGGCAGAACCAATTGGAAATAAAATGTATAAAAGATATATGGAAATATATATATATATATATATATATATATATATATATATACAGTCATATGAAAAAGTTTGGGCACCCCTATTAATCTTAATCATTTTTAGTTCTAAATATTTGGGTGTTTGCAACAGCCATTTCAATTTGATATATCTAATAACTGATGGACACAGTAATATTTCAGGATTGAAATGAGGTTTATTGTACTAACAGAAAATGTGCAATATGCATTAAACCAAAATTTGACCGGTCCAAAAGTATGGGCACCTCAACAGAAAAGTGACAGTAATATTTAGTAGATCCTCCTTTTGCAAAAATAACAGCCTCTAGTCGCTTCCTGTAGCTTTTAATCAGTTCCTGGATCCTGGATGAAGGTATTTTTGACCATTCCTCTTTACAAAACAATTCCAGTTCAGTTAAGTTTGATGGTCGCCGAGCATGGACAGCCCGCTTCACATTATCCCACAGATGTTCAATGATATTCAGGTCTGGGGACTGGGATGGCCATTCCAGAACATTGTAATTGTTCCTCTGCATGAATGCCTGAGTAGATTTGGAGCTGTGTTTTGGATCATTGTCTTGCTGAAATATCCATCCCCGGCGTAACTTCAAATTCGTCACTGATTCTTGTACATTATTCTCAAGAATCTGCTGATACTGAGTTGAATCCATGCGACTCTCAACTTTAACAAGATTCCCGGTGCCGGCATTGGCCACACAGCCCCAAAGCATGATGGAACCTCCACCAAATTTTACAGTGGGTAGCAAGCGTTTTTCTTGGAATGCTGTGTTTTTTTGGACGCCATGCATAACGCCTTTTTGTATGACCAAACAACTCAATCTTTGTTTCATCAGTCCACAGGACCTTCTTCCAAAATGAGGCTGGCTTGTCCAAATGTGCTTTTGCATACCTCAGGCGACTCTGTTTGTGGCGTGCTTTCAGAAACGGCTTCTTTCGCATCACTCTCCCATACAGCTTCTCCTTGTGCAAAGTGTGCTGTATTGTTGACCGATGCACAGTGACACCATCTGCAGCAAGATGATGCTGCAGCTCTTTGGAGGTGGTCTGTGGATTGTCCTTGACTGTTCTCACCATTCTTCTTCTCTGCCTTTCTGATATTTTTCTTGGTCTGCCACTTCTGGGCTTAACAAGAACTGTCCCTGTGGTCTTCCATTTCCTTACTATGTTCCTCACAGTGGAAACTGACAGGTTAAATCTCTGAGACAACTTTTTGTATCCTTCCCCTGAACAACTATGTTGAACAATCTTTGTTTTCAGATCATTTGAGAGTTGTTTTGAGGAGCCCATGATGCCACTCTTCAGAGGAGATTCAAATAGGAGAACAACTTGCAATTGGCCACCTTAAATACCTTTTCTCATGATTGGATACACCTGGCTATGAAGTTCAAAGCTCAGTGAGGTTACAAAACCAATTTTGTGCTTCAGTAAGTCAGTAAAAAGTAGTTAGGAGTATTCAAATCAATAAAATGATAAGGGTACCCAAATTTTTGCACCGGTCAAATTTTGGTTTAATGCATATTGCACATTTTCTGTTAGTACAATAAACCTCATTTCAATCCTGAAATATTACTGTGTCCATCAGTTATTAGATATATCAAATTGAAATGGCTGTTGCAAACACCCAAATATTTAGAACTAAAAATGATTAAGATTAATAGGGGTGTCCAAACTTTTTCATATGACTTGTACATTCATTGAAATACTCCAGATAACATTCTATGCCAATAAGAGGTAAAGACAGGAGTAATAGCTATAGACACAGGTACAGGAAATATTATGTCAAAATGAGTGGAGTTAAGTAAAAGTGCGATATAAAAGAAAATACCGTCATCTTTCTGAGAGAAGGAAAGTAATGAAGGTCGCTCTGGTTATCTTTCATGTTTTTGTATCTCAAACTCACATTCACTTCACCTTTGTTTTTTTAGGATCTCCATTTTTGTGTCCATTTAAAGATAATATTAAGCGAGTCTCGTAATCCTAGAACAAGGCAGCGGCACTATAGCTACATTCCTATTACTATAGACACGTCCAGACAATAGATATCTGTATATTGTTGTGTGAAGAAGCTTCTAGCCAGACATTCTGTGGCTACAGAAGCTGAATGTTACTTGGCCATATTATTGAGATCACTTTAAGAAATTAAAAAAATAAATAAAAATGTAAAATTTAGGTCAAATGTAGGGTTTTTTTTTCTTGTGCTTTAAGGATTTTGCTAAGGATAAATTAGATATTTCATATTGAAGTTTAATTCAGCAATTTATAATTTGACTTTGTTTAAAAAAAGATAAAAATTTGATTCACTGTTTATAAATTATCTTTTTTTTCACAATTTGTTATGTTCTTATTATTTCATACTAATTATAATAAATATCATGTAAGTAATGAGATCAGTCCAGACACTAGAGTATTACATGGGGTGTTTTTAGATCTCTCTCTGGATTTAGCAGGTATCAGGAGATGTATAAATGCAGCGAGAGAATGACTGAAATTCTACACATAATAAAATGCCTGTTATACCGTCCGGACGTGTCTAGTAATGTACTCATGGTGTCCCTGCCATATTCTAGGATTATACAACTGGCTAAATATTATTTCTAAGTGGATACAGAGATGGAGATCCTACAAAACAAAGCTGAGGTGATGTGATTTTATATGCATATTTATTGGGCATAAAAAAGTCAAAAAATTTTAAAAATTTTATTGTTATATTTTTTTGGTTAAGACTTGCGTGTACCTTGGTTGTAACACAGCTCATAAAACCCTATGGATTTCAATACCACTGTTATGTTGGTGACACTGACATGTATCCCCCCGAACAAGTCATTACTGCTCCGCTATCAGCTGTAGATCCTTCTTATCCTTCCGCTTCTTAAATGTTATCCTGGATAAAGCAGAATTCATCATCTTTCCCTGATCTCACTCAGACCCTCTATCTGACCTATCATTCACAGTTGATGGTTCCACTTTCTCACCCGTCTCATAAGTCTAATGCTTGGGGTCACCTTCAGTTCTGCCCTGTCTTTAGAGTCACATCCAAACACTTAGTATTTCCTGCCACCTACACCTTAAAAACATCTCTTGTATCCATTCCTTCTCATCCCTGAGTCTACAAAAATTCTAGTCCATGCCCTAATGATCTACCATCTAGACTACTGCAACATCCATCTTGATGACTTTTTAGCTAACTATTTTACTCCCCTCTAATCCACCTCTCTAATTTACACGTGGTTAATCCACCTCTCCTCTTGTTTCTCCTCTGCCAATCCCTTCACTAACTACCCATTGTCCAACAAATTCAATTCAAGATATTAGTTATGACATACAAAGCCGTCCACAACCTTTACCTTCTAAATATTACTGATCTGATCTTGTATTTCTTGTATTTGTTGTTGTACTATGCATGTAAACCCCTTCTCAAATGTAAAGCATCATGGAATAATAATAATAATAATAATAATAATTATTATTATTATTATTATTATAATTAATAGACTTAGACACAATAAATATTTAGCAAAATTTGTAAATATTGTAAATTACTTTTTTTTTTTCCCCAGGAAAAACTTACAAATAATGTTACTTTTGTTAATTTACTTGGATTCTCAAATCTTCATAATTTCAAAATCCCATTTTTCTCCCTACTGGTTCTTATATATTGTGCAACCGTTTCCGGAAACCTCCTTATCATGGTCTTGTATCTAGTGAGTAGAACCCTTCGTTCTCCCATGTACTTCTTCCTTACACAGCTATCATTGTGCGACCTCCTGATAACTACAGATATTGTGCCCTCTCTTCTCCTCACTGTACTGAATGGAGGAATTACTATGACTCTCATCGGTTGTATTCTGCAGTTTTCCTTCCTTACTTTTCCTGAGTCCTCGGAATGTCTTCTCCTGTCAGTGATGTCTTATGACCGGTATGTGGCCATCTGTAACCCCCTCCGCTATCATTCCATCATGAGCCAGAGATTCTGTGTTATGTCTGTTAGTAGTATTTGGCTGTTTGGTTTTATGGTAATGCTGATGTATGTTATTTCCATGAGTAACCTGTATTACTGTGGACATCATATCATTGACCATTTCTATTGTGACTTTGAACCCATAATGCAACTCTCCTGCTCTGATACAGTCACAATTCATATAGAGATTCTTATCATTGGGGTTGTGGATGTATTTTGCCCTTTTATAGTCATTGTCATGTCCTATGTGTACATTGTCATCACCATCCTGAAGATCCCATCCAATACCGGAAGACATAAAGCCTTCTCCACCTGCAGCTCCCACCTCACTGTAGTTTCTTTACTTTATGGGACATTCATCATTGTTTATATGTTTCCTACAAAAGGGGAATCCTTGATCATAAATAAGATTTTGTCTCTGATGTATACTGTGGTGACCCCACTGCTTAATCCCATTATATACACCCTGAGGAACAAAGACTTTAAACAAGCTTTCCAGAAAATTAAACATGTTTAGAAGAGAGGAAGGGACTTGCACAGATGTAGCAACCTTGCTTTTCTGCAGTGTGATTGTAATACAGGGGCATCTCAATAAATTAGAATATCTTTAAAACATTTATTTATTTCAGTAATTACATTTAAAAAAGTGACCTCCTATATTTTCTAGATTCTATTTCAAGTGTTTTATTTCTGTAAATGTTGATTATGGATTACAGGTAATGAAAACCCAAATCTAAGAAAATGAGAATATTTTAAGTTCAGTTCAGTCTTGTAAATTCAGTGTCACCTGCCAAGGTTTCCTAAGCCTTTAAATGGTCCCTCAATCTGGTTCAGTAGGACACACAATCATGGAAGACGCTGATTATGGATTGTATTACTGAATGACTGAAATGAATGAACATTTCAAAGATATTCTCATTTATTGAGATGCTCCTGTAGGACATGTTTTTTTCCACAAAATCATAGTGTCTTATTGATGTGATATGACAGGGTTAATGTCTGATAAATCTATATGTATATATTGTGTATTGCCACATTTCCTTGTTATGGCCTTAAGGTGTTAGCTTAGCTTCGGCATTTTGCCAGGAATGTGCGTGATGCACCTCTGGATGTCATCGAGCGATGGGTATATATCAGGGCATGATATATAACGGGCTCCCCATCCAGTGAGCATTTACATCATTTGTAACCACAGCTCAGTATTATCTCTTTTTATTTATTAAACACTTATTATTTTATTACATTTTATTACATTCTGTGTGATTATTCTCATTCTTTGACCATTTTTTAGTTAACTTGTTAAAATAAAAACCCGTTTGCCTACATTTGGTGTAAGAAGTGGGATTGGTCTAAGACTCACTATAAATGTTGTGTTTTAATTGTGTTATAGAGAAATTTCAATGTCTGTATTAGCAAAGATGTTTACCGAAGGGGTAGATGATGAAAAACCGAGTCCAGTCCCCTGGTGGGTGCTTAGATTGCGACACTGGGCACTCAACACTCAGATGTTGTGGCACCATTCCGGTTGGCAGACTCCAGTCAGTCGGTGGTGACAACTTGATATCTGTTAAATGGCAGAAGACTGCAGCAGGCATGGGATGGGTCTGTTTGCTAGTGCCGAATTTAAAGGCATACAAGTCATATGTGTTTGTAAGTGTTGGAGTTTTAGCTGTATAGTGTTAATTGATTCCCAATTGGTCTAGTTGTGTGTTGGAATCCTAGACAATTGGATATACATGTAATGTGTTTGTTATCGTTGTAACTGCCTTCAGCACTTTGCAGGCAAAGTTGCTGCAACTGTAACATTTTGCTTATGAAAATTATAAAAAGTTGGATGCAACTTGGATCCAGAAAGAAGAAACTGCAGGAGAGAAGAGAGATAATATTCAGATACAAGACAAATAGCAAAAAGCCATATGGTAAAGTAGAGCGATAAAGTTAAGTCCCATGATAACTAGAATGCAGGCTGTGAAGAGATAAGGAACTAAGTGTCTGTATATTTTCTTTAGTGTAAGGAAATGATCACCCACTCACAGTCCAGCTAAAGGGTTAATGTGTTCTGCACATAGAATTGTGTTAATGGTTTTTTGGTTTAGTGCTATGTGAGTAGTGACTAGATAAAGAGATATGGTGAAAGTCTGGCAGAACCAATTGGAAATAAAATGTATAAAAGAAGTATGGAATTTCTATATATATATATATATATATATATATATATATATATATAATGCATGTGCATTGAGATCTCTTTGAGAAATTAGTCTGGGTAAGAAGGTGGTTTTCTCAGGGAGATGGTCTTTTGGAGGTGTTATATATATATCCGTGCTTACTGGTGATGTGTATTGAGATTTGAGTGTGAACAATAAGGAATTTCTGGTATGTGTGGAGGTTCCTTTGTTCAGTTTTGGTTTTCTTCCCTCATTGTAATGTCTTTAAAATTGGATAAACTACACAAAATTGACTTAATCGTTGTCATATTATTCTACAGCAGCATAAAAATCGCTGTGAAGACGAAGGCGCCGATTTACTATGTACCTGTTCCCCCCCCCCCCCCAATATTCAGCTGGGCAGGTGGGATCTGATTAACTTTGTGCTTATTTGTAGGAAATGAAGAATAAGATTTGGCCATCCAAAGACAATAAATCATATCACTGTACAAAAGATATGAAAACAATGTTGTTTTAGTGCAGACAATTTCCTAGCTTTTTATTTAATGCACATTTGTTTTGTTTTTTGGCCACTTGAATTTAATACATTTGCTTTGTGGAATTTTTGTTAATTTTTGTTTTGTCTGGAGCTCCAGTGTGAATATTGCATGTTTGAATGGAAGGTTCAGAGAACTGAATTGGTCCATATGTGTGTCAGTCATATGTATATGTTACATGTGTCTGTTATGTATACATGTTACATGTTCTGTTTGTGCATGTCTGTATTGTTACATGTTCAGTCTCCACAGTTGGCAGACAAAGGTAGTGACTGCTGACTACCTGACAGGGGGCGGCAACAAGTGATGGAGGGAAGGGAGGAGGAGAGTAGTGGATATGAAAGGGAGGCATATATTACACAAGAGCAGCC